>RCUC01119367.1:0-43833 GCA_003697995.1 Taxidea taxus jeffersonii
CCCTGCTCGATCAGTGGGGAGCCTGCTTCTCCCTCTCTCTGCCTGCCTCTCTGGCTATTTGTGATTTCTCTCTTTGACAAATAAATAAATAAAATCTTGAAAAAAAAGTAATAGGTAGATCCAGAAGGCAGAAAATTATTAAGGACATAGCTGAACTCAATAATACCACCAACTAACTGAATATAATTGACATCAATAGAGAACTTCATTCAATAGCAAAATCTTACACATTTTTCTAAAGCTCACATAGAATATTCACCTATATAGATAATATTCTGTCTCATAACATATACCTAAGCAAATTTAAAACTATAGAAATCATATAATGCATGTTTTTAGATTATATTGGAATTACAGTATATATATAAATAAAGAGAAAATCCTTAATTACTTGGAGATTTAATACTCTACTTCTAAATAATGAAAAATAAAATTTCTTTTGAAATTGAAAAATATTTTGAAATAAATAAAATTGAAAATACAACCTATTAAAATGTATTGGAAAAATGAAAACAGTGTTGGTACAGAAAATAATCACATTAAATGTACATATTAGAAGAGAAAAAAATAGAAATTAAAATACCAGTCAATTAATTTGAAAACAGGAAATCACTATGGAAAGTCAATAAAACCAAAACTGGTTCCTGTAAAAATTAAACAAAAAAATGGTGACCATCCAGCATAACCAAATAAAAAAAGAGAAAATACACAGTTTGCTAATATCGGAAATGAAAGTGGCTACACTACTGCAGACCTCACAGACATTAAAAGAATAATAAGCAAATACTCTGAACAACACTATGTCCTCAAATTTTTAATCTAGTCACTTAGGTTGGTGGGCTGATTTTTTGAAAGACACAATTTACCAAAAAGTAGGCCTGTTTCAGGGCACCTGGGTGGCTCAATGGGTTAAGCCTCTGCCTTCAGCTCAGGTCATGATCTCAGGGTCCTGGGATAAAGCCCTGCATCTGGCTTTCTGCTGAGTGGGGAGCCTGCTTCCCCCTCTCTTTTTGCCTGCCTCTCTGCCTTCTTGTGATCTCTTGTGATGTCAAATAAATAAATAATATCTTTAAGAGAAAAATAGGTTTGTATCCATTCAAGAAACTAAATCAATAATTAATAACCTTTAAAACAGAAAACACCAGGCTCATATAGATTTAATGGTATTGTGTCAACCACTTAAGGAAGAAATTATACCAACTGCCTACAGTTTCTCCCAGGAGACAAAAACAAAAAGAACACTTCTTAACTCATTCTGTGAGGCCAGTATTACCCAAATACCAAAACCAACAAAAATATTACAAGAAAAGAAAACTAAAAACCAATATCTCTCATAAACATAGATGCAAAACTCCTCAACACAATATTAACAAATTAAATCCAATGACATATTAGACATCATTATCAAATGGGACTTATCTCTGATATTAAGGGCCAATTAAACATTGGAAAGTCAAGTAGTGTAATTCACATCAAAAATCATAAAAATAAAAATCACATAACCCTATCATTAGATGCAAGAAAAACATTTCACAAAATTCAATACCTGTATATGTTTAAAAAAAAAAAACCTCAGAAAATTAGGAAACTTAGTTTAATAAAAAACATCTACAAAAAACCTACAGCTACCATCATACTTAATGATGAGAAACTTGAAACTTTCTCATTTAGATCAAGATCAAGCCGAGGATGTGCCCTCTTACCAATGCTTTTCAATACTATACTGCAAGTCCTTGCTAATGTAATAAGACAAAAAGGAACTAATTTTATATAGATTAGGAAGACAAAAACAAAACTCTGTTTTCATATGGCATGATTACTTATGTAGGAAATACAAAATGATTTAAAAAAACCTCTCCCATAACTAGTGATTATAGCAAAGTTTCAGGATAAAAAGTTAATACACAAAAGTCAATCATTTGCCTGTATACTATCAATCAAAATGTGGGATTTGAAATTAAAACCATATAACATTTACATTGGCATCCTGCAAATGAAATACTTAGGTATAAATCTAATAAAATATGTAAAAAAATTACATAAGCAAAAGTACAAATCTGTGATGAAATAAATCAAAGAGTAATGAAATCAATGCAGAAATATTATATGTTCATGGATAGAAAGACTCAATTATTCATGATATCACTTATTCCTACTTTGATCTATAGATTTACTGCAATCCCAATCAAAATCCAGGCGACTTATTTTGTGGACATCAACAAACTGATTCTGAAATTTATATAAAATGGCAAAAGACAATATCTAACTCAGTATTGACACTACTCAACTTCAAAACTTAGTATAATGTTACATTAATGGCCTTCATGAAAGATTTGATAAATAGATCAGTAGAATGGAATAGCCCAGAAATAGATCCTATCAATTCAGTCAATTAACCTCGAAAAAAAGAAGTAAAACCAATACTATAAAACCAAGATTGTCTTTTAACAAATGGTACTGATGAAACCAGATATCCAAATGTAAGACAAACAGACAAATAATCTAGACACAGCCTATATTAACAAAAATTATCTCAAGGGGACCAGAGATCTAAATATGAAATGCAAAATTATAAAACTCTTAGAAGCTATCATAGGCAAAAACTCATTTGGCCTTCAGTTTGATGATGTCTTTTTTGATGCAACACCAGAGCCTGGCTCACGAAATAAATAATTGATAAACTGGACTTTATTAAAATTGAAAACTTTTATTCTTTATAAAACAACATCAATAGGACGAGAAGACAAGCCACAGGTTAGGGAAAAATATACTCGCAAAGAACACAACGGATAAAGGACTATTGTCCAAAATATCCAAAGAATTCTTAAAACTCAACAATAATAAACATTCTGACCTAAAAATGAGCAAAATATCTGTATAGGTACCTCAGCAAAGAAAATGTATAGATGGCAAGTAAGCACATTGGGTAATGTCCAACATTTTTTGGAAAGTTTTATTTATTTATTTGAGAAAGAGAGAGAGAAGGAGAGAGAGAAGGAGAGAGAGAAGGAGAGAGTGTGAGGGGTGGTCAGAAGGAGAGGTAGACTCCCTGCTGAGCAGGGAGCCTGAAGCGGGACTCCACCCTGGGATTCCAGGATCATGACCTGAGACTAAGGCAATTGCTCAACCAACTGAGCCAGCCAGGCGTCCTGGATGATGTCAAACATTAAATGTCATCACAGATATGAAAATTGAAACAGTAATAGTGTCACCACACACCAATTAGAATAGCCAAAATTTGAAACACTGGCAATACCAAATGTTGAAAAGATCTATAGTAATAAGAAATTTCATTCATTACTGGTGGGAAACCAAAATAGTATAACCACTTTGGAGACAGTTTATGAGTTTCTTACAAAAATAAACATACTATGACCATATGATCCAGCATTTCACTCTTTGGAATTTACACAACTGAGCTGAAAACTTAAGTGCACACAAAAACTTGCACATAGATATTTACAGCAGCTTTGTTAATAATAACCCAAACTCAAAAACAATCAAGGTGTCTCTTAAGCGAGTAAATAAACAAATTGTAGCTACATTCAGACAATGGAGTATTACTTAGCATTAAAAAGAAATAAGTTATCAAGCCATGAAAAAAACTAAGAAATTTAAATACATACTACTAAGTGTGGCAGTGATTCTGAAAAGGCTGCATATGGTATCAATCGAACTACATAACATTCTTGAAAAGGAAAAACTAGGGAGACAATAGGGGTGCCTGGGTGGCTCAGTGGGTGAAAGCCTCTGCTTAGGCTCAGACCATGATCCCAGGGTCCTGAGATAAGCCCTGCATCAGGCTTTCTGCTCAGTGGGGAGCTGGCCTCCCCCTCCCCCTCTGCCTGTCTCTCCAACTACTTGTGATCTTTGTCAAATAAATAAATAAAAAACTTTAATTAAAAAAAAAAAAACTAGGCCAAAAAACTAGGAAGACAGTAAAATAGTGTGTGGTTGCTAGATATGAGGAAAGAGGAAGCACAACGGTAGGTAGAAAACAGGATTTTTTGGGCATTATCACCATATGATACTACAATGGTGGATACATTTCTTTGTACAGTTGTCAAAACTCATAGGATGTACAATGCCAAGACTGAGCCCTAACGTTAACTATGACCTTTGGATGATAATGATTTGTCAGTGTAAGTTCATTAATTGTAATAAATGTACCACTATTTTGTGGGATATTGATGGTGAAGAGGTTGTATGTTTGTGGAGAAATGGAGTATATAGAAATTCTGTACTTCAGCTCAATTTTACTATGAACCAAAAACTGTTCTAAAATAGAACTTTTTTTTTAAGAGTACATACAATTAGGAAGCCGAAATTAGATAAGAATTTCCCTTATTGGGTAAATTTCCAAAACATATCTAAAATAGTCAGAATATTTAATGTCTCTTTAGAGATGGTTAACCCTCACATGTCATAAAGAAGCTCTCTTCTCTTCCACACAATGAACCATGAAAAAGAAACAAAAAGTAAAATGATTATAAGTAATAATAATAGCTGCCACTATTTACCAAAGATATGATTGTTTATGTAGAAAATTTATAAGAATATATAATTTAATTAACACCTAAATTAGCAAGTTTACTGTATTCTATAATAAAAAAATATTTTAAATCTGTATAACAAAAAGCACTCTTGAAAATACAATTCTAGAAGTGATATCTTCACAAACACCAAATATCTAGGAAGAACTATAGTAAAATGTCTAATATTTCTTCAGTTAATAGTAATAAATATCTTTGGGGAATTTACAGATCTTACTAAATGGTGCGATATGTCACATATATATCAGGAAACTGAATATTTTAAAAGCATCAGTGTACTTCCATAATTCCATAAATGTATAGATCTATAGATTCCATAAATGGAATTTATGGAATAAATAAATTCCATAAATTCCATAAATTCCATAAATATCAATCTATAGATTCGATGAATTGCAAATAAACATCTCGAAAGGATTTTTATTTCCAAGTTTTTGGTTCAACTTGACCAACTGGCTCCATTTTTTAAATGGAAATATAGAAACTAGAATAGCCAAGATACCTTCACAGAAGAAAATGCAAGATAAATGAACTAATTTCAAGACTTCATATTAAATCAGATGAAATACATTTAACATTACCACAAAATTAGAAAACTAATTTGATGGAAAAGATGCACACATAGTCATTTTTAGTTTTGGCATATTTCTACTGAAGAGCACTGGATCTAAGACAATCTTTCAATAAATGGTGTGGTTTTCATTGAAAATCCATATAGAAACAAAAAATAATACAGCATGACCTCTACCATGCTGTATCAAACTAATTCAGAGTAGGTTGTATATCTAAATCCACAATAAAATGATAATGTTTTGGTTCTAAAGGTGGTGCCAGATGGTGGTAAAGGAAGATCCTAAAATTGCCTCCCCCCCACAGACACAATAAATTACAGCTATTTAGGGAACATTTCCTTTGGAAAAAGAATGGAAAACTAGCCATATACCTCCTCCACAACAAAGGATAAAAGGGTCACACCAAGATGAGTAAGAGAGACAGATACTCATATCACCAAAAAACCCACTCCCCACTTGGTGACCCATGATCGGGAGGACTCTTACAAACTTACAAAACATAGAACTTCTCCCTGAAGAATAAGGACTCTGTGCACTGTACCAGGACCTCCAACTCTTGGGAACTACATCACACAGATGAGCCCCCAAAACATCTGGCTTTGAAAACTGGTGGGATCTCACCCAAGAGACTTAATAGAGATATAGGAGATGGAGATTTTTTTCTTAAAGAGCTTATGTGCAGACTCACTCACCCCAAGAAACAGTGCAAAAGTAATGATTTGAAAAATGCAGAGAACATAAAAGGATATTTTTTTTCATAGATTTTATTTATTTATTTGACAGACAGAGATCTCAAGTAGGCAGAGAGGGAGAGGAGGAAGCAGGCTCCCTGCCAAACAGATGTGGGACTTGATCCCAGGACCCTGAGATCATGACCTGAGCCGAAGGCAGAGGCTTAACCCACTGAGCCACCCAGGCACCCCCATAAAAGGAGATTTATTTACTATTCTTAAAGCATCTACCAGAGAGGCAAGAGCCTGTTAAAATGTTCTGTTAAGGACTAGGTTATGACAGGTATCACTTTTTGCATTCTCCCTCTACCTTGCTAGGGTAGTTTCTCAGCCCTACCCAAACTGGCATTCCACCAAAGCCACACAAGTGGTACCTCTTGGGGGCTCGGCTCGTGGCCAAGATGATTTAATAATGGGACTCACCATTCTGAACTGGTTTAAAATACATTACTGAAAGGCTATGATTCCCAGGGCTCTACACAGAAGATTGAAATACACCCCCAGTCTTCCTGTGAAAAACAAAACAAAACAAAACACTATGTACTTGTCTTGGAGCTTCAGCCTGAGGTGAAGGTTTAGACTCACTCCACATCTAGAGGCTATGGAATTGTTCTCAGGGAACTTAGGCAAAGGAAAATGATCTTTGTGCTCTCCTTGGCCCCACTACAACTCACCAGTGCCTCCCAGGAAGGAACTCATACACTCATCTGGAATTCTGATTTTTGAAACTATCACCAAGGGAACATCTTCAGACCAACTGGTCTGGAGGTCAGAAGTCCCACAGGACAGTCTATGTTTGCATACCTTACAAGCTGCACTCTGAAGATCTAGCTTCCAATCATCCTGAAATTAGTGCTGTCTGTGATTCCTCCCTCTGAAACACATACAGGTCTTGGCACATCCTCAACAACTGTCTCTTAATAAGAATAAATCAGGCTGTTTGACAGTCAAAAAATTTCCAGAGAAAACCAAAGGCTAGGGCAAGGTTCATCACTTATACAAGGCCACTGCTTCAAGACTGCAAGAGATGACTGTTTTGCCTAATTTACAAACACAAATGGAGAATCAAGAAAATTGAGAAGATTGAGGAATGTGTTCCAAAGGAAAGAACAAGTTTAATCTCCAGAAGTAAACTTACATGAAATGGAGCTAAGAAAAATATCATTATTTTACTTATATGTGGAAATTAACGCCCCCCACAAGAAATAATAAAAGTAAAACAAAACAAAATTCAGAGATACAGAGAATACACTGGGGGATGCCAGAGGTTTGGGGGAGTTGGTGAAATGGGTGAAGTGGATCAAGAAATATAAACTTTCAGATATAAAATAAGTTATAGGGATATAGTATATAGCATGGTGGCTATATTTAATAATGCATTGCACAGTTGAAAGTTGCTGAGAATAAATCTTTAAAGTTCTCATCACAAGAAAAAAAATGTAACTTTGCGTGGTGACAGATAATCAACTAGACTTATTGTGGTGATGATTTCACAATGTATATAAATATTGAATCAGTATGTTCTACATCTGAAACCAATACAATGTCTTACATCAATTATATTTCAACAAAAAAATTATAGTGTTCATAAAAATAACACAATAGAAAATCTTTATAATCTTTTTCACCCCACACTACCATCCCTATGTATAACTGATAATAATAAGGGGTATCTTACTCATGAGACAAAATAAGGTTTTCATAAAAGAAAGTATTGTTAAACTGAATTATGTTCAAAATAAGAACTATTTGTCAAAGGTCAAATTAACACAGTGAAAAAGCAAATGACCAGTAAACATGTGCAGAGAATTGGAAATGGAAATTAAAAATTGCAATTGTATATTACAACAAAATAAAGACAAGACAGCATATTGGAGAGGATAGAGAATGACTGGATCTCAGCTGTATTGCTGATGGTGGCATAAAATGATAGTCATTTTGGAAGAAGATTGGCAGTACCCATATGGTTGACATATGTATACTCTAAGTCAGTAATTCCACTTGTATGTAGGTATGTGTACAACAGAAGTGCATACAAAAATGTATCAGAAGGCATGAATGCTCATAGCAGCATCATAGTCCCAAATTGGAAATGCCCAGATGCGTTTCCAAAATTGAGCAGATCCATAATTATTGTAATAATGCTACAAAATATGCTATAAATGAATATAAATTATATACAAAATAATAAATCTCAGAAACATCATATTGAGAAAAAAAGCAAATTATTCTATTTTCCACTTACATGAAATGAAAAAAAAAACAGGTATATTTGACCTATATTTTTAACATTCAAGATAATAAATGTCTTTAAGGAGTTTGTGTTGTTATTAGAAAGAGACACAAGTAAGAAAAGTGATATTTGTTCTATTTCTTTTTTTTTTAAGATTTTATTTATTTGTTAGTTAGAGAGAGAGAGCGAGCGAGCACAGGCAGACAGAGAGGCAGGCAGAGGCAGAGGGAGAAGCAGGCTCCCTGCCGAGCAAGGAGCCCAATGTGGGACTGGATCCTAGGATGCTGGGTTCATGACTGGAGCCAAAGGCAGCCGCTTAACCAACTGAGCCACCCAGGTGTCCCTGTTCTATTTCTTCATTTCAGTCATGTTCCCTTGGCTTCATTCTGTGAGATTTTGTTAACCTGAACATTTCTGTTCGTGAACTTTTCTATATGCATTGTTAAAGATATTCAAAAGTAACTAGAACACAGTCCTCAGCACTTATTGTACTTAATTAAACTCACAGTTACATAGAACAAGGTCTTTGTTTAGACCTCCAGGGTGAAGAAGTGAAGAGTTTTGTTTTTCAAAGTGATTAACTTGAAGAAAGAATTGGAAAGAGTTTCAGACATTCTCAGCTCTTTAGGAAGGTAAGACCATTGTTCAATCACTTGTGTGTGTTGAGGATATATAAGAAAACAGAGTGGAGAAAATTCTTACTCCATCATAGATGTAGGTCCTTGTAAAGATTATTACATGGATCCTATATACTGGGTAAGATGATTAAAGATTTTTTAAAAGCTGAAATATTAGGACTAACAAATATCCCTAAATAACTTAAAATATCTTTGGCTGAAAACATTAAATTATTTTGAAAAATAAACTATTAAATTTGAAATATACAATGGCCAATGATTTAAAGCTTTTTTCAAAAACTTTTTGAGTGTGCTGCCTGATTTGTTCTTATTTAGAGTATAGCTGTATTTTCTAATGAGTTAACATTCATCCACAAGTTTTAGTATCTTTCAAATAATTTAAGAAAAAAAAGAGAAAAAAGTTGATTGATTATTCTATAGTAACTTATGCCTCATCTCATAAAGCTTAGATTTCATTGTAAAGTACTGGGGACAAGAAAATCATCCCTTTATCTTGGTTCTCCTTTTATACAGGGTTGTTTCTCTGTTACCTAGAATCATGTGAATTAAGCCGTTGATACTAAGAAACTTCACAATTTAATATTTGGCTGCATAAAACTATGGGGGACATTGAGGAGACTGAGATAGTGATGAGTTGATCTGCACTCTGTGTGTCTCTCCAATGTTTCAAATAATTTGGAAGTTTTTAATAGAAAACTTTAAAAAAGTTCTTTGTAGACAACAACCCACATAAGATAGATTGATCAATTGATCAATCAATCACATCAGGCATGAAATTGTAACAGAAAGAACATGTAGCCATATAGACTTGAATTGAAATTGCAATTCTGCCCCTTTCTAATTGTGGATTGAGAACAAGTTACATAATTCTTATTCTCTCTCTCTCTCTCATTCTGGTTATATCTATATCTACTTATGCATACTAATACATATATGTATATTTTTATTTTCATTTGTTTATATTTATATAGTTGGGTTGACTAAATAGTAGATAGAGAAGGCTTATATTTCATATCAGTTAGGTTGCATGCAACTGCAATTTATATAAGTTATTTTAATCATTTAGAGGGCTTTTTTTGTTTGTTTGTTTGTTTGTTTTTTTCTCCTGCAGATATCATTAGAAGTCTTGATGTTGTTAGTCCAGGAATAAATGATTAGCTCTGTGACACTAGTATGTACCCTGGCTCTTCTATATTCTCTTTTTCCATACATAGTTGGTTATTTTTATCTTCATGATCATGTAACAATTGTTCCATATCTAGAAAAAAAAAAGAACAGGGAAAAAAGTCAATGGTTCCTTGATAGCTGTATTAGGCCATTTACATCAAAACAACCACAGCGCTTCTGAAAAAAAAAAAAAAAACATTTAGGATATATAATCATTGCTACCTTGCCTTTAACTAAGACATTATTTCCCTACTCTAAACTGTGATTTTGTTTAATATGGAACAAGAAGATAAGGTTACCAGGGGAGGTCGGTGAGAGGATGGGCGAAACATGTGATGGGATTTAAGGAGGGCACTTGTCATGATAAGCACCAGGTGTTGTACATAAGTGTTGAATCACAAAATTGTACACTGAAACCAATATTACACTGTATTTTAAATAACTGGAGTTCAATTAAAAAACTAAAAAAAAAGAAAGATAAGGATTTTTTTAAACTACCAATAGTAGGTATCACACCCCAGCCCTTGTAGCAAACCATTACCCATAATCACCCTCCTTTCCATAAATATAATAGAGTAATTCTAACCCAAAGACAACAACCCTCAAATTTCATCTAGATTTCATGTATAGCTTAAAATACAACACCTCTGGATGTTGGGAGTCCTTTCTTTCATCATTGTGGAAGTCTCTAAGTCTCTTCACATTAACTAACGTTTTGTCCCACCAGATGTGTGGTGACAGTGAAATTTCCCTCCTCAAGCTTAGTTATGATCAAAGGCATGTGAGTAGTTGTAACATCCATCACTTCTGGGTTAAAGCTTTTACAACCAGCACATACTTAGCACAGTGTACTCATTTTCATAGCAAGAGAGAGAGCTTTCAAGAGGGTTGTCATTGCATGGGTGGAGAAGGGACAGTAAAGTGTCCTCCAGACTGAGAAGTCACTTTGAGATGGAAAACCAAAGGAAGCTCTTTCATATCTTTTACACAGAATTTTATTGAGGGTAACACTCAAATGGCGGGGGGTGGGAGATCAGGCAAACAAACAATCCATGAACTATATGCATCCATTCTCTGCCCAGTCCAGACCTTAACACTTAGCTCTTATAGAGCAAGTGGCATTGTGATGAGATCAAAAGGTAGTAATGTAGAGTTGGCCTTCTGTGCTCCAGTCATTGCTACAAGTTATCTGCATTGGGTCCTTCTGTGCTTCAGTCATCTCTACTAGTTATCTATAGTGAGATCTTCTTTTTAAGAAAAAAAAAGTTTTTATTTATTTATTTGAGAGAGAGAGAGAAAGAGCATAAGAGGAGAGAGGTCAGCAGGAGAAGCAGACTCCCTGCCGAGCAGGGAGCCCAATGTGGGACTTGATCCCAGGACTCCAGGATCATGACCTGAGCTGAAGGCAGTCGCTTAAACAACTGAGCCACCCAAGTGCCCTATATTGAGATCTTCTATATGCTGTTCATCTCTACTAGTTATTTACAGGGGGACCTTCTTTGCACCCATTAAGAGATGATCAGAACAAGCCTCAAATTTTGGTCAGAGCACACATTAATGTCTATGAACCTGAAACACATAGTCCTGTGCGAGGTCATTGTGTAGGCATTGGTAAAATGGAGGGCCAAAAAGGGAGACAGTGTTGTCAGCCCTCCCACAACGTAATGCAAAGTCACTGGCCTGCTGTGGTATCATGTATAACAATAGAAATAGATTCTGTTACTTTCAGCCATGGAGTTTTGAGACTGTTGGTTACCTGATTAATTTAGTAGCTGGATCTTACAGACATGTATTTCTGTAATAAGAACTAAAAATGAAATGCTCTGTCTTTGTCCTCAGCTGACAGGTGATGAAGAAATTTACATTGGAGGCTGGTGTGATGGCGATACTTTCACGTAGTGAGAAACATTTCCTAACACACTTCCCTGATGTATCTTGAAAGCAGATAATGCTCAATTGTGTCTTTAAAGGGAGAGATTGGATAAACAGAACATATATGTTATGAGTTGATTACTATAAATTGCAATTAAAAAGAAACCATGAGAAATAAGTTCAGAGAAGATGGCTAATTTTTAGGAAGGACTGAAAGAGAACAGAGCATGTTAAAAATGCCAAGGGTTATAGGGCAACTTAGGCCAATTACATTTTAACCCATAAATTTGTTGAAAAAACAAAACTAAGGAGAGCTTTGGATGGCAAAGACTGATAAAATAATCAGTTTTTGAAGCCAAGAGGCAGTAGTTTCATTCCTCTTAAGTTCTCCCTCTTACAAATGGAAATCTCTGGACATAATGCAATAAATCACTGTGGGAAGATGTCATGTTTGGCCAGCAAACCTGGAGATGGTAAAATGAAAATATTACTCCAGATACCTTAGCTGGAGAAAGGAGAGGGCTTGGGGATCAGATGATCTAGTGGCAAAAAGTCCTAAAGCAAGGTCTACCTCCATTTTTATTATGCATGTTATCAAAGACTCAAGATCAGAAAGGAATTTAAAGTTATAATAACTAAGGCAGTGACATTTATGGGCATTGTGTTGTTACAATTATCTGTGTTTGTGACCTGTAGGCAGAGAGTAGGTGACTATTAAGGATTTATGTCTAATCTAAGTTAAGCATCTGTCCCCTGGGAGAGAACATTGAGCCACATTTAGGATCTGGCTGTTTTTGGCCGAGAAATTCAAAAGGAGGCCCAGTTTTCTGGTCACTGCTTCTTTGCTTTTCAACTAGCCTCTCCCAAGGAGGACTGTGTTTATCATTCTTAGCTAGCCAGGCATTGTGAATTCCCAGAGAAAGACTGGAAGAGTGGTATAGAGAAGATGGGCTCTCTAGGGGTGGTGGGACTTAACAGATGAAATAGTAATGAGATTATAGAGTGTTCTTATTGCCTCTGACATATTCCAGGAAGGACACTTGCAAAAGCCTCCCAGTTGGAACTGCCACACACACACACACACACAAACACTTCCAAGAAAGCCTAACCTACTGGTAACATGGTGGACTAAAAGAACAGAAATCAGAATGCCTGGGAAGCTTGGTCAGTTGAGAATCCAACTCCTGATTTCAGCTCAGTTGGTGATGTCAGGGTCCTGAGATGAAGCCCTACATTGGGCTCTGCACTGGGAATAGAGCCTACTTCAGATTAACTCTATACCTCTCTCTCCTCTCTTTCCCCTGCTTGCGCTCTCTCTCTGTCTCTAAAAATGACTAAATAAATCTTCAAAATAACAGAAATCCTTTTGTCAATATCTAACTAACTAAAACCAAATTACAATGAGAAAAAACATGCTTTCTTTAGTTTTTGTGGGACCAAATGGAGAGCTGACTTTTCAGCCCAGGTTCCAACCCTTTCAAAAATATTGTTCTCCCACATAGTGGCATCTGAGGACCCAGAGAATGGCGAATATCAGCTAAAAGATGAAAAGAGAAATAAACAAACCCACAACTGTAGTTAGAAGCTTTAGCACCCTACTCTAAGCAATTGAAGAAACTACTAGACAGAAAATCAATGAAGATATAGAACATTTGATGATACTATCAACCAACACGATCTAAACACATCTATAGAACATTCCAGGAGGTACACGTTTTTGTTTTGTTTTGTTTTTGTTTCTCAAAACTTCATGGAACACTGTTTTCCAAAGTGGCTAGTCCAACTTGCATTCCCACCAATATTGTAAGAGGATTCCCCTTTCTCCACATTCTCTCCAGCAATTGTTGTTTACTGTCTTCTTGATTTTGGCCATTCTAACTGGTGTAAAGTGGTATCTCAATGTGGTTTTGGTTTGAATCTCCCTGATGGCTAATGATGAAAAACATTTTTTCATGTGTCTGTTAGCCATTTGAATGTCCTGTTTGGAGAAGTGTCTGTTCATGTCTTCTGTCCATTTTTTGATATGATTATCTGTTTTGTATGTGTTGTTTGATTAGTTCTTTATAGATCTTGCTTATCAGCCCTTTGTCTGTAGTGTCATTTGTGAATATCTTCTCTCATTCCATGGGTTGCCTATTTGTTTTGCTGTTTCCTTTGCTGTGCAGAAATTTTTGATTTTGATGATGTCCCAAAAGTTCATTTTTGCTTTTGTTTACTTTGCCTTTGGAGACATATTTTGAAAGAAGTTGCTGTGGCCAATGTCAAAGAGGTCACTGCCTATGTTCTCCTTTTAGATTTTGATAGATTCCTGCCTCCCATTGAGGTCTTTTATCCATTTTGAGTTTATCTTTGTGTGTGTAAAAGAATGGTTGAGTTTCATTCTTCTACACATAGCTGTCCAATTTTCCCAGCACCATTTGTTGAAGAGACTGTCTTTTTTCCACTGGATATTTTTGTACTGCTCTGTCAAAGATTATTTGACCGTAGAGTTGAGGACCCATATCTGGGCTCTCTAATCTGTTCCACTGATCTATGTGTCTGTTTTGTGCCAGTACCATGCTGTCCTGGTGATCACAGCTTTGTAGCAAAGCTTGAAATCAGGCAACGTGATGCCCCCAGTTTTCTTTTTCTTTTTCAACATTTCCTCAGCAATTCAAGGTCTGTTCTGGTTCCAAAGATACAGATGTAGCAAAAAGAAGGACCATCTGTACCCCAATGTTCATAACAGCAATGGTCACAGTTGCCAAACTGTGGAAAGAATCAAGATACCCTTCAGTGCATGAATGGATAAAGAAGATATTGTCCATATATACAATGGAGTATCATGCCTCCATCAGAAAGGATGAATACCCAACTTTTGCATCAACATGGACAGGGCTGGAAGAGATTATGCTGAGTGACATAAGTCAAGCAGACAGAGTCATTTACCATATGGTTTCACTTACTTGTGGAGTATAAGGAATAACACAGAGGACATGGGGAGATGGAGAGGAGAAGGGAGTTGGGGAAATCAGAGGGGGAGATGAACTATGAGAGACTGTGGACTTTGAGAAACAAACTGAGGGTTTTAGAGGGGAAAGGGGTAGGGGTTGGGTGAGCCTGGTGGTGGGTATTATGGAGGGCATGTATTGCATGGAGCACTGGGTGTGGTGCATAAACAATGAATTTTGAAACACTGAAAAAATTTAAATTAAATTAAAAAAAAAAACTCATGGAACATTTATTAAGATAGAGTGTGTCTTAATCTATTAACAGAGTTCAAACGACTTAAAATCAAATAAAATATGTTCTGTGGCCATAATGGAATTGATTTAGATATGAATAACAGAAAAAAATAAACAGCAACATCCAACTACTTGAAATTAATCAACAAACATCAAAATAATAGATGATTCAAAGAGAAAATCTCAAAGGAATTAAGCAAATACATAGAACTTAATGAACATAAAAATGCATAGTATAAAAATATGTGAGAAGCAGCCAAAGCAGTACTGAGAGGGATATGAATAGCACTTGATGGTTATATTCGAAACAGAAAAGGTTTTAAATAAAAAATGATGGTTAAACCTTAATTAAATAGAAGAAAAGCAAAACAATGTAAAGAAAAGAAAAAATATTAAACGTTAGCAGAATAAATGAAATAAAAGACAAGCAAATTATTGAGAAGATTAATAGAATAATATTTTTTCAATAAAGGACAGAAATATAGCATGACTTACAAATATAAAAATAATGAAGAAACAAATAATTATCAGAAATGATACATGAGACATGGCCAAAAGCCTGCTGCCTTCAAAAAATAATTGGGGAAAAACATTTATGCTCATATATTTAATTTCTTCATAGAAATAAACCAATTTCTTGAAACTAGAAACTACTAAAACCCATTTAAGATGAAATAGACAATCTGAATAATTTTGTCAAAATGCTAAAGAAAGATCATATCATCATGTTGATCAAGGCAGAAGAAGCTTTTGACAAAATCCAAAACCCAATCATGATTTAAAAACAAGAAAAAACAAACAAAAAACAAATGCTGAAGTTACTGGATATTCACAGGCAAAGCAAGGAAACTTAATGAAAATCTAACACCAAATTAGACAAGTCTAACATCCATCAAATTAATTAAAAAATACACTGACCTCAAGATGGGCCATAGACTTAAATGTAAAAAGTAAAATTATATAGTTTTTAGGAAAAAAAAATCAGAGAAAATTTTTGGGCTCTTGCCCTAAGTGAAGAGATTTTAGACTTGATATCAAAGTACAATCCTCAGAGGAAGAATTAATCAATTGTACCTCATCTAGGTAAGGAACATTTGTTCTATGAAAGTGTATGTGAATAAGATAGAAAGGAAAACTACAGATTAGGAGAAAGTATTCGCAAACCACATATCCGACCAAAAAAACTTAGTATCTAGAATACATTACAAACTCAAAATTCAATGACAAAAACAATTAGAAAGTGAGCAAAAGATATGGAGACATTTCACCAAAAAGAACATACAGATGGCAAATAAGCATATGCAAAAATGTTTATAATCATTAGTCATTAGAGAAATGCAAATTCGAGCCACATTGAGATATGATTACATACCTCCCAGAATAACTAATAATAGCACAAAACACACTGGTGAGAACATGTTGAAACTGGATCACTCAGTCTTTGCTGGTGGGGATGTAACATATTACCCACTATGGAAAAGCGGATAGCAGTTTTTTACAAGACTAAACAAGATTACCAGATGATCTAGAGATTGTACAGTTGGACATTTATTCCAGGGAAATGAAAACTTATTTCTACTCAGTGAAACATACATAGACTATTTCTGGCAGCTTTATTTTTAATAGCCATGAAGTGGAAATGATCCAATGTCCCTCGAGTGGCAAGAGATTCAACAAAAGTATAGTACTCCAGAGCATAGAACACTCTGTAGCAATAGCGTGGGATGGACTATTGATATATGCAACAACTTGGATGGACATCAAGAGAATTATTCTAGGGGTAAAGAGCCAATATCACGAGTTTATGCACTGTATGATTTCATTTACCTGCATTTCTAAAATGACAAAATTATAAAATTGGAGAACAGTTTAGTGATGGCCAGATCATGGAGGTGGGAAGGAAAGGAGTTCACCATGACCGCAAAACGACAGCATGAAATATCTTTGAAATGGAGCTGCTCAGTGTCTTGATTGTGTCAATGCTTCACAAATTTGCATGTGTGACAAAGCTGCATAAAAATAAATCTACATGCACACACACAAGCGGGTATGTGTAAAATTGATGAAGTCTGAAGAAGGTTTTGTGTTATATCAATGATAACATTGCGATTATGATATTTTACTGTGTAGCCATTTAAGATGTTACTTTTGGGGTAAACTGGGTATATAATTGTATAGAATTTCTGTTATCTCACAATTGCATGTGAATCTGCAATTATACCAAAAATGTATATTTTTAAAAACTTTGTATTAGGAATTAAATTGTGGGTTTGATTAACATCCATTGTGAAATCTTCTGAGCAAAGCTATTTCAGAAATAAGACTCAATCAGCTTGTGGCATGTCCTAGGCTTGTATATTATCTCATTAGTCAGCAATGGTATCCAGAGGTATGCAGAACTACTGGAAAATCTGGGGAAGATAATTTCTGATGTGGACATATTGTTGGTCCCCAATGAGACTGGGTTTTAATTAAGGAATAAGGTAGAAATCTATATTACAATTCTCATAGAAATACTTAAACTTGGCCAATCAACCCTATAGGTTATCCCATGAATAATACCATCAAACCACAGTTAATAGAAACAAAACGCATTAAAGAAGGCAATGGTGTCCTAACTATACTTAGTTTCTGGCGATTGTGTAATACCAGTTAGTTATGGGTTTTAGTATTCCTCCACTCACCTGATATAGTTATAATCAATATGCATAATATATCTAGGTTTTTAATTGCAATCAACTGAGTGAAAATATGGAGAAAAATGCTAGGAGATGGTGAAGTCTATGAATGAAATGTGTCTTTGACTTGACAAATTAGGTTCTTAAATCTAGTTTGTAAATATCTCTCTCTGATAAACCTTAGAAGTTTGTACTTAAGTGAAATACTATCAAATATCTATCCTCTAGGAAAAAGATGATGCAATTATGATCATCTGTTCATTTACTTTTTCTGAATGGTCAAGCATAAAATTTGCCTTCCTTTTATCTGGAAGTAAATGTAGAATATAGGTTGTAAATGACTTTATAATGACAGTGGTTATAAAAGAACCATTCTCCAGGCACAAGGGTGTGTTCAAAGCACATGGAGACCTTTTCATATTTGCTTCAAGAGCTGAGACTGATATACAAAAGCTCAAAATAAGTATTTAACTCATTAGTTCATGCATTTACTTATCTATGCATTATTTCATACGCTTGTGAAACAACATCTCTTGAGTATGTTCCAAACATCACACAGGTCATGAATATCACGAACATCATACTTCCTATGCTCATATAATTCATAAACTAGTAATGAGCCTGATAATCAAGTAAGTGTAAAACTGCTGTGTTAGTTAAGGGTGAACGTAGAAATAAGTTTAGGTAGAATGAACATGTTCTTTTCCTTTTATTGGACCATCCTTTTGACATTATGAGCTTGGAGGGAAAGTCAGCTCAGGGGTCTTCTAGACAACTGAAGAATAAAATGGTTACTCACTAGCTTTCTGATCCTTTCCCCCAAACAATATAAACGTGCAATTTGGATGTGTATATCATTTATTCAGCAACTGTTTATGGAGCGCTTGTGGGAGAGGTATTCCACTGTTATTAACAATATCAGGCTTAAATATGTCTTTCATGTATCCGAAGGCATTATTTTCATTCTCAAAGAATTCATACTGTGAATGTTGCTATAAAGAGACATTTATAAGCATACACAAGGCTTTTTAAACAGTATACACCACTAATAAGACAAAATTAAAATTTGAATTTTCCTGGATGGCCTAGAAAATGCACTGTTAGTATATTGACTTTAAGAATGAAAAATCTTGTGGTGTGCCTGGGTGGCTCAGTCATTAAGCATCTGCCTTGCAGGGTCCTGGGATTGAGCCCACATCAGGATCTCTGCTCAGTGGGAAGCCTGCTTCTTCCTCTCCCACTCCCAGTGCTTGTGTTATCTCTCTCTCTTTGTCTCTCTCAGTCAAATAAATAAATAAAATCTATTAAAAAATGAACAATCTTGATTTAATAAAGATAAACATATTATTTGACGAACATCTTCTATGTGCAAACCTTTGTGCCCAGTACTTTAGATTTAATACTCTGACAGTGGTACTGAGAGCTGCGTTTTAAAGATGAATGTATTTCATCTGTTTTATATATAACTTCAGTGACACACAGGAAGTAAATGACAGAGTGAGAAACCAAACCAATGTCTTGGTGCCTCTCAACTGTACTGTTTACATTAAACCACTGGTGCTCAGACGTTTCCTGGAGACCCAGGAGGTGTCTGTTTTTGCTGTACTTCCACCTGTCTGTATCTCAATCAGCATGACAACTCTATGTGGGAGACAGCATTTTAACAAACTTACAGAAATCAGAGCTTCTGAGTGTTCACAAATGTTTGTGATATCACAGTGAAAGCATTTGGTGAAAGCCTAGCTTTGAATCTAGCTCTGATGAAAACCTTAGTGAACTTAGTGATTCTCAAATCTGGAGTGGGCAAATCTACATTCAGCCCTCACATCTCCTTTACATGGCAAATATAAAGGCAACATTGGATAATAAGCAACAGTTGTTTAAAAACAAACTCTCCACGAGAACATCAGGCTTTTGCAATGAAAAAAAAATCAATTTACCATTTTTTAGCTGACAAGAATATTCAGTAATGAAAGATTGTAGGGGGAGGAAAAATATAAGGAAACAAATGAAAAATGTGACATATTCACCAAAAATCATAAAAGAAATAAAAAGCATTATCATCTAATTCTGATAAATCAGTTACAATTGTGAAATGACCCATAATTCTTTCTTTTCTCAGTGTGATTAGGTACTCAACATTCCTTGAATTTTATTCCTTATTATTTGAGTTCATTTTCTTATCTTTTCACTAAGCCAATCTCTGTTGAATGAATATTCTGAATGTCCTGACATGTACCACTCAGAACTTATTTTGCATTTCCATTAGATGGAGATTTAAATCTCAGTGCTTAATAACCCAATAGACATTGATATGAGCTTTCACTGAAATTGCATTTTTGCAATTTATGAACAATAAAACATCTGTATACTACCTACACAGGAAGATATTGAAATGTGTGAACATATACTACCCCCCCCCCAGTTCCCCAATCCATACCCTTCAGGAATAAAATCAAATAAAAAGCACTGTTGAACTGAGAGTTGATTGTGTCCAGCACCAGTGTTTGAAACATGGTAGAGATCTTGAGCCACTTCTCACTATAGTGACTTCATTTGTCTTTATGCTTTTGGTTTCAATTTTTTTTCTGAAAATTGTAATTGAATTGCATTTATTATTTATTATATATTAAGAAGTAATTTCCATTCACTGAGATCATACAACACAGAAGAAAGAGCCCTTGTTTTACAGTCTGAGAGGCCTGGTTTGGAATGTAGGCACTTCACACATCAGGTATGTGACCCTATGACTTAACCTACCTGTATCTCAGTCAGTCCACTCAACTCAATAAAGACCTAATGACTGCCTCAGGCGGTCTCCACTGTGACACATATCAGCAAATCAAAGAAGAACATGGATAGATTGCCCCTCAAGGCTTCAAATATCAGTAGGAGAGGTTTTACTTTTAAACAAAAATGTGCCATGAGTTGTAAAAGCTAATACTCTATAATTGTATATAGGTTCATCAAAATTTAATGAAAGAAAGGGACACTTCCACCCAAAAGAATGAAATGAATTTTCATAGAGTTAAGACCTCCTGAATTAAATTAGGAAAGTAGATATGGGTTGGACACTCAAGGATAGAATCGAATGTGAACAGATACTTTGCTTGTTCAGGCATCTTTAGGACAATTGCTTTGGTGGGAGGATGCATTCATGTGAGCATGGGAGAATGCAGGGAGGAACACAGGCTGGGAAGGAAAGATGGGAGTGAAATATTGGAGGACTTTTCAGGCCAGTCTGAAAGGGTGTGGGAGCCTTTGCTCTCTAGGCATTCAGGAACCAAAAAGACATGGTGGAATGATACTCGGAGACAGTGGGTCCTTCAATGAGAAAACGGGCGCCTTTCATCAAGTATACAGGATAACTGTAGGAAACTGAGGTAACTTAAACTTTATTCGTCCCAGTTTCCTCTGTGAGTGAGACAGCATGATCATCAGCTCCTGGGAGAGAGAGGGGAAGAGAAACAGTGGGGTAAGTAAGCCTGATTGAGGACAAGAAAATCTGGGATGGTTACAAGAGAGAAGAGCAGACAGATGCCTATGTCCAGATACCTGTGAAGTGATTGTCTTCAGGCACCCAGGGCCAGCTGAGGTTGCCAGTAAAGGATTGGCCATGGTAACAATCAGCACACTGTGATTTTCCACTGCAGCATTTAGACAATGAGCTTTAGGAAAGGAGGGAGATTTTTTTTTAAAGGTTTTATTATTTATTTGACAGACAGAAATCACACAAGTAGGCAGAGAGGCAGGCAGAGCGGGGAGGGGAGAAGCAGGCTCCCTGCTGAGCAGAGAGCCTGATGCAGGACTCGATCCCAGGATCCTGGGATCATACCTGAGCTGAAGGCAGCGGCTTAACCCACTGAGCCACCCAGGCGTTCCAAGGAGGGAGATTTTTGATGGATCCAAAGTGCCTTGAAAAGTTTAGCTTAGCCTAGGTATTTTCTTCTCGTAAGAGACATTGTGTCTGTTGCAGGTCTAAAGAATTCTGAGCTTATTCTTGAAGTTCAGACACCAATTCATAATATTGAATTGGTTGATCAGCAAATAGATGGATGTATAAAACTTTTAGATTTAGTTATTCCTTTGTTTCAAGAACAGGATTTTTTATTATACTTTAAAAACATGTTATCATTCATTCATTCATTCACTTCTTGACTTCAAAAAAATTCACGCTGGATTGACTTCACCTTCCTTTTAAAACTTTGCTCCTTATTTTTCATATTTTTATTTATAAGATATATTCAATGGAATTAACCCAAACTATGACAGTAATTTGGTTTTCAGCTTTGTTGAATATGTCTCAAAGTTACTAAGGTATTTCTAACTCATGGTTTGCCTTGGCCCTCAAATTATTTTCTTACCATTGTGATCTCTCTCTTAATTTTCTTTGGATGATGCTTCACCTGCTCATCTTTGTTTGTATTTAATTCATGAATTTTTAAGTACTTTTAAATTAGAAAATGACTTATTGAAAATCTTCTTCTTTTACTTGGAATACATATTTTTTAAAGAATGGATTGTTTAATTTTTGTGTGCCTGCTAAGCTACTTTCCTTTTGGGCTTTAATATATGTACATAATTAAAAAAAAGGTATTTGTTTTCATTTGTTCATACTTAATGTTGGCAGCTCTTTCTAGACATTTTACATACTTTAATATACTCTCTCCTCATTTGGCTGAAGCCTGTTCTTCTCCCAGTAATCTGACAGCTAGGTACCAATTTCTGGACCTGATGTTTGTCAAGAATTGGGGGAAGGGTGAGCACTCCCATGTAGCTATCTTCCCCATTTGTTAGAAAAATAGTACTTGATATATTCTGAATATTTAAACAAATCTCTTGACTCAGGATGACTTCATCTGCTGCAAAAAGATTGCCTGCTCTTTGGGTCATTTCATTCACATAACAGGAGTGAAGTTTGGCCATCTTTCTCTTGCTGAGATCCCGAGTATTTCCCAGAGTTTTCTGTGATTTGATTTAAGGAAAATTATGCTAAATTTTTTCCTCATCTGTACACTTTCCTTCACCTTGTTTTTCTTCCCCTTAGGGGGTATAAATTAGAATTCTCACATATTGACAACTGAGTCTTGTCTCAAGAACACCAACTGGAGAAATGGGAACAAGGTTTGACCAAATCTTTTATTTCACTCATTAGCTTTTTTTTTAATCATTTGTACTGGAGCTGCCTGTGGACTTGAGTTTGAAAATGTTATCAATAAGTAGTATTGGTGTACCTGCCTATGAATCATGAGTTCTGATGGTATCCGATGAAACAGGAAGGATCTCAAACAAGTTGAGGAAACTTCCTTTGAATAGAATTTGCCACGTTAAAGCATTGATCACATTCCTGGATCTGTCCTTTTTCTGAAGAGTCTGTTATCTGTTGAATTATGTCCTTCCAAGGGGACATGTTGAGGTCCTAATCTATGGTGCACCCATGAATATGACCTTGTTTGGAAATAGGATGTTTGCAGATAATCAAGTAATCAAGTTAAGATGAGGTTATACTGGATGAGGATGGACCTAATTCCAACAACTGGTATGTTTACAATGAGGGGGAGATTTGAGGAATACAGGGACAAGAGGGCACAGAAGATGGAGGCAGAGTTCCAGTGATGTGGCCGTATACCTAGGAATTCATGGATCCACGAAAAGCTGGAAGCAGCTAGGAAGGATTTTTCTCTAGAACCTTCAGAGGTAGCGTGGCCTTGCTAACATCTGATTTTGGACTTCTAAATTTTAAACTGTTGTGTTACACCACCCTATTTATGGTAACTTGTCATAGCAGTGCTAGGAAACAAATGCAAGGTCCCAGTGGTTTCTCATGAGAGGGAGACAATACAGATCATGTTTAAAAGCTTGAATCTAGTAACATGAACACCAATGTTGTAGGTTTGATTCTGCAATTTCCTCACTGTATATGCATTTAAAGAATTCATGACTCCTTTAAGACCTATTTCTATAAAATAGGAAGAATTAAATGCAGGTCACAAAAATTGAAAGAGCTTGTGATAAGTGATGAGTATGGAGCCTGCTCTCCTCAAGTAAGAACTGAATAAAAGGTACACAGCTTCAGATAGGATTAACCACACCTCTCTTCCTCAAATATGAAAATTAAACTAGATAAGTACAGAGAGTCTTGCTGGTACATAGTATTTCTTTAGTTTCTCTGGATTTCAACCCTTACAACTCTAAAATTATAGAGTACTTTTCTGCATTTTTAAACAGTTATTTAAGGTACATATGCCACAAACTGAGCAGTTTCTTCATAAGGAATGCAGTGGTAGATTTAACAAACCCAGCCTCTGGCCTTACAAAGTTTATACTCTGTAAGAGTGACAGGTAATAAAAAGAAAACAGACCAGAATAGCACAGATATTTTAATTATCACTTGTGGAATATAACCTCCCACAAAGAAGGTCTATAAAAGATAATGGGGGGAGTTTAAATCAGCAAACGAGCTTCCTGATAGTCTGGTACTTAAGCTGATAATGGAAAGATGAAAAGAAACTGACCTTGAGAAGGTCCATACAACTAACGTTTCACAAAGGACAACTGCATGGATAAAGGCTTTGAAATGAAAAAGAGGAGCATTCGAAGGCATGACATATCACAAGGGACAAGCCAGGGAGGAAAAATGGTCTGAGATGGAGTTCATCAAGAGTCAAAAAATCCAGGAACTTCCAAGCCTCAACAAAGACTTTGGATTTTATTAATAGGATGATATTCCTTGAAGGGTCGAGGTAGAAACATCATGCTTATTTCATTGACTAAAATAATTGCTATTTCTGCATTGTCTAAGTGGAAAGATTTGAGGAGGACAGGAGAGGAAATTGAGGATCCAATAAGAAGGCTATTGTAGCAATTCACCAAGGGAGGTGGCATATTTGGAAAACTATAGTCACAGAAGAATTTAAATAACAACCAACAAGATATTCTCAGGATGTGGGAATGACTGGACTTTTTGAAGAATTGATTGAAGGAAAGAGGTATGAGGGATGACTTATCTGCAGTTTATGCAGCTGAGTGGTGAGAGCTGCATTTTCAAGAGCTCGTTTATAGAAGACTGGTAAGGATGGGTTCAGAATTAAGGGTTGGTGGAGAGAGTTATTTCTGGAGCATGGTATGTGTGGATGCTTGAGGATATCCAAGAGGACATGCCGGATATATCTAAGAGAGAAGAATCAGGGCATCGACATCAGATACTAAATAAACCAAGATAACGGCCAAGAAAATCTAGGGAGAGAAGAGAAAGGGAAAGAGGCTGAAGGTACTGGATGGAACATGGCAGTGTGGCAACACTTAGCTCTGGGATAGAGTAGCCATAGAGGACATTAAACAGGATCCAAAGAGTCTGGAGGGAAACCAGGAGGATATGCCCTCAGAGAAGCCAACAGAGTTGACTGTTCTATTGTGGAAAAATAAGATATGTTAGGTCTGTTGAAGCATCAGAGTTTCAGTAGATGAGTAGAGAGGAGTTTATTTTAGACTTGGCATCATGGAGGTTGTTGGCGATATGGACGAGCAGTGCAGATAAAGCGGTGAGAGAGAAGTCATAGTTGTGATCACTTGATGCAAGCCCTCCAAGCTGGACATGTGTGAGTCATGGATTTTCTGTATATATACAGTACTTGAATAAAAAATGAAAAGAATTAGGATGAACCTGGGGAAGAAGAGTGTATGGGCTGCTCAGCGCATCCCACCTCCAGAATGCTGGGCAGATGTGGATCCTGCCCCTCAGAGCTGAATCCAAGAGAAAATGTCCAACACATCACAATAGGCTGATTCTCATTGGGTGACAGGTTTCTGAAAAGGAGAACAAACCCTCTGTGCCTCCAGGAAAGCAGCAGACTCCATCAGGAAAAAGACTTAAAACCTGGAACAGCTCCAGAGAGCTGACACCCAACACATTTCCCCACACCCAGAGGTTGACTTATGCAGGTCCCATCCAGAAGGGGTCAAAGGAAGGAGCAGGAAGGGGTATCTGCTGTCCAGGCTGGTCTGCTTGGGGAAGATTCATCTCTGATCCAATCTTGGGTACTGCAAAGACAGTAACAAACATAATGTGATGAGGCATTAGAAGATATAGGGGAGGACTTCATCCAGCCTCAGTAGGTCAGGGGATTGAGGCAGCACATAGAGGCATGATTCTTAGTGCAACACTGACTTAGGCAATATGCGTGGGAAGTAAAGACAACACGATGGCAAATTCTCCAGTGATGCGAATTCTGTAAAGAGGAATGAAATAACATTAAATATATATTTATATAAAATACATAAAGAGAAATATATATGACAATAGAGTCAAGTTTCTGTAAAGTCAGGGAGGTAGCATATACGTATATATGCTATCCATATATAGATAGCGACAGGTGAGAAAGAAAGTATCTGCCAAATTTTGAACTGCCATACCATGTCTGGAATTTAAGGTTGGTCAAAAACAAACTCAACCCATGTATCGGAAGACAATAAAAGGCTTTTAGCCAATAATTAATGTAATAACCTTTGGATGAAGTTTCACCTACGAAATTAATTCAGTGTGGGTTAAATATGAGTTTTGACACACATAAAAAAGAGCTGAAGTTCAAAGACCATTAATAATGAGTAAAATAAATGACAGTGTCTTTAGGAAGGAAGTATTTAATGAAGTGTCACGGGGGCCAACAATATGCCTGATATTAATTAACTTCTTAATTAATTATATGATGAAAAGAATAGGCTTCAAGTAAATGCAATTTTCTGTTGATAGGTAATGAAGGATGATGACAACATTAGCAGAGATAGAAAATGCAAAGTGACCTAAAAAAATCAGGAGTTTAGCTAGGCACATTGTATGGAGAAATAGTTGCTTTGATGATGAACAAAATTTAGAGAAGAATATAACTTGAAAAATTGGTGGTGCAATGATTCATGATATGTGTTTCTATATCAAGTTAAAAGAAAAGGCATGCAGTTAAGTTTTTGAGCAAATGGCAGAACTGAGCTAATTTGGACTAAACAGAGGGTCACAGCACAGTTTGTATGGCAATAGTGCTTGTTTCTATATTTACGTGCCAACTTATTATTAAAAGCTGCAGTAATTTAGGTTAGAAAAGTGGTTACTTTTATCAATTTCTATGTAATATATTGATCACAGGGAAAGTTGGAGACCAGGGCTCTGGTTCCACAGTGATGCATTGGATGTAATCGTCCTAATCCAGCATTCTTCTACAGAGAGCCTGAATAACAATGTTCCATCATTCTGCCCACCAGATGTCTGTATAAATGACTGCAGTGAACAGAAGGAACACTATCTTCCTGTACTTCTGAGTACAAATTCCAAAGACATCATAATTTTCACTGCCACCCACCTGGTCTAGGTCACTGTCCTCTCTAGTCTGAATGATTGCAAGAGTCATGTAATCGGTGTCCCAATTTTTGTCCTTACCCTGAAGTTCATTCTCTACCCAAAGAACTATCTTTGGAGAATGAGCCAGAGCATGCCTGCCCCTGGTGGAATGCTCTCAGAGCTCTACATGCCCCTCAGAGCAAAGCCACAGAAACCTGATGTGGTCCTGCCCATCCTCATCCCCCTCCCCACCTCACTTTTCTCCAGACACAAGGCCTTCTGCACTCTTGCAAGCCAAACACATTTCCCACCGCAGGGCTCTTGGCACTGCCTGTTGTCACCTCCTGGAGTGTCCCTCTCACAAGGAGCCCCACGGAGTTCTACATGTTTCCCCTGGGTCTTTGATGAAATGTCACATTCTAAGTGAGGTTCTTCTAAAGCTCTATTTATGATTAAAATATTTCTCAGCACTCTTCATTCTAATTCTTTATGTACATCTCTCCACACAAAATGCCTTTTAAAAATATTTTATGTAATTAATTATTCTTTTTGCTCTCTACTGTCCCCACCCATCTAAAATACACACTCCATGAATGTAGTACTTTCTGCCAATTTTGCTGACTCTGTATCTCTAATGCTTAAAAGAAAAATCTGCCATAAACATGTCCTTAATAAACACTATTTTTTAAAAGATTTATTTATTTATTTATTTGACAGAAAGAGAGATCACAAGTAGGCAGAGAGGCAGGCAGAGAGAGAGGAAGAAGCAGGCTCCCTGCTGAGCAGAGAGCCTGACATGGGGCTCAATCCCAGGACCCTGAGATCATGACCTGAGCTGAAGGCAGGGGCTTAACCCACTAAGCCACACAGGCACTAGGTACTGCTTAATAAACACTATTAAATGAATAAGTGAATGCCAGAGAAGATCAAGTTGTTGGAATGATATCATTGAGTCCCGAGAGGAAACTGGACTTTTCAATGGGATGTCTAATTAGATCAGACCTAGGGAAAGAAGGGGGAAGCAAAGAAGAGAAATACAGTTTTGTTTCCTCTGCCTGCCAGTCCATACTTTTAACATCTAATTTGTTCAGAATGTCAAAGAGGTATATTATCGATTTGGCCCTTCACACCCTCCAATGTTTGGTATATGCAACAGAAACATCAGGAATAAAATAGAATGTAAAGGAGTAAAAATAACACATGGAACTTTTGCTATTCCTAGACGGGCATGTCTTTGACTTAGTACATGATGCATATTTTAATGTGGATGGTTTGGGGAAGCTAATATAGCCATAGGTTTCTCTGTTGTAACTTAGGTAGGAGACCACAGGCCTTAAGATACATGGTTGAACAACTTTGATTGATGACTATAGCTTTGCCCTGAAGACAAGTGATTGTTCTTTAGTGGCCTGGTTGCAGACACTGTGTTTAAGCACACATGGGTAAGGGGTGAGATTACAGCCTCAGAAAAGGAGCCACAGCTTTAAGGGACCCTGCAGATTCAGAGGGCTTAATGTTGTCCTGTAGGTAGCTCCCACAAGAGCCGACTTTGCATGCATTCTGGCAAGTACTTCGTGGAAAAGCTTGGATTTCTGTATGCTGTGCCTCTTGGCAGCTGAGCAGGTTCAGGGCCTCCACCATGCTAGGTCTCACCCACACAGAGAACTCAGAATTCAGGCTCCTAAATCTTCGTATGTGGATTCAGCCTTCCCTGAGCAGTCATGTCAGAGGGAAGGCTCATATCTAAACAAGGGGGTTTTCTTCGAGTTATCCATATTAAGAAAGCTGAAGGATATTACTGTTTTTAACCCCCCAGGCACCAAGTAGAATTTTCTGTGCACCCATTACTGTGGCTATGGATCAGCTAGCACAAAATCCACCCCGTGGTTACATCAAAGAGGGAAATATGATGGGGTTAGCATGGGATCCCCACACTGTCCACATGCACAACATGGTCCCCAGGAGTTTCTGGATTGCTTAATCATCTAGGACAAATGTTCCTTTAAAGGCAGGTACTCTAGCCCTTGAGCTATACCATAACAACCCCATAGACAAGACTACAGCAAGAGTTCCATGACACAGCATTCTTGGACCAAAAGAAATCCTCATGCTTCATTAATAATTCAGAACTTGGGTACCAGAAAAACATGCCTTGAAGAAGAGATGGAAATTAACTGGTCTAGAATATATTAGGACAAGAGACAATTAAAACAAAACCTGCTGACACTTTGCATATTCATCAACATTAAAAGAAAGCTAGTCCAATGCTTCTGCAGCAGAAGGGAGGATGCATGTTGGTGGCTCTTCCTCCCAGGTAGGCAAAGCTCTGAGGGCAAAGCTAACCACTTGCTGATTCCTTGGGCACTTACTCTTATCCAGCCACAGCTTCCTCTCCATCAGTACTAGTAGACATGAGAGAAGGTATTCCACTGGCTCTGCTGGATTTAAAACATAATTTAACAGCAATTCACTCTTCCCCTGGTGATTAATATAATTTAGCCTATACTTTCACAAAAAGCAGACCACTGAATTTGCCACCCTAAGTCCTGCCAACTGAGCAGTCTCACCCCTACATGGAAATGAAACTCAGTGGCCCTTGCTGGCCTGGGACTGTCTGCAGCAAGAAGGAGCCAGCTGAAGGCCCTGCTCTCTGTCCCTGCTGCTGGAGTGCTGCAGGAGGCCACAGACACAGGGAATGCAGAGTGCTAGTTGCTGATAGCTAGAGTCTATGCATGTTCCTATGCAGTTTATTTATCCTTTAGGACTTGCTGGGGCTGTTCTTTCTCATAGGCTTAGGGCTTACCAGGTAAATGGGTCAGAACAGTGCATCTTGAAGTATCATGCATCTTGTTTTTGTGGAGGGCACATGGTGTAGTAACCTGATTCTCTCCTTTGGTTAGAATCACTATCCTAACACTTCCCTGAACACTATAGTTCTGCAAATTTTACCAGTATGTCAGGATCTAAAATTTCATGGGGTTTATCTCCCTCCTCTGGCAGGCGTATTCAAATATCTGAGTGCTTATTGCCTCCTATCCACTGGGTCAAGGTAGCGTAATGTTATCAATGAAATGAACCAGCAAACAATTATATAGGATGTCAAGCTCATCCAAGTCCCTTCTGACTGTATTTTGGCAAAGAGCAGGAGAGTGAACATAATCTTGAAAGAAATCAACAAAACTGTTTAGTTGTCTATGGAATTGCAACGTGCTTCTGAATTGCTGTTAAGAATCTCCGGATCAACAGCTGTGCCAAGTGTTAGGGGCTACCCCACCGCCAGAGGCAATGCAGGATAACCAACAGTCATCCTTTGCCACACGTCTTTCATGTGTGAATTTGGCTAACTAGGTAAATGAGACATGGTAGGAATTCCTCTTTAAGTTAACAGTGATTTCTGGAAGTTCCCCAGGGCTGTAGTTTTGTGCTTTGGGTTCATATATTGATGTGCAGAGTGTTGGTTCTGGGGGCTTCCATTTGACTCTTCTCACAATACCCTTCAATCCATGGGCCAGGGAGCCAGGGAGCTAAGTGGGAATCCTATCCATCTGATATGGAGAAATAACCTTAGTATGGATCTATGGTCCAGCTGGGACCCATCTGACATAGATTGAAGTCAAAGCCTTATTCTGACTGGTAAACCACTGTTTCATTGCAGGTCTCTGGAAGACAGGATAAGTTTATGTGAAGCATAATATTGAAAGGTCATATATATTTTTTTCATTTCATGATATATTATCATTATTTTGCCATTGTCACAGATGTAGGGTTGCCGGATAAATTATAGCATGCCCAGTTAGACTGCAATTTCAAATAAACACAAATATTTTTTAAAGTATTTTATTTATTTATTTGAGAGAGAGAGAGAGTATGAGTGAGGAGAAGGTCAGAGAGAGAAGCAGACTCCCCATGGAGCTGGGAGCCCGATGTGGGACCCAATCCCACGACTCCAGGATCATGACCTGAGCTGAAGGCAGTCGCTTAACCAACTGAGCCACCCAGGTGCCCCAACACAAATATTTTTTTGATAAATATTGCATAGAACATACTTACATTGAAAGGTTTGAGTTTATTTGAAATTCAAATTTTACCGAGCATCTTATGCTCTTCTCCCCTAAATCTGACAACTCTGCACATGACACCTCTGTTGCTTCGAATTCTAATACTGTGGATTATTTTGGTAATTTTGCCTACCTTGCCTCTGATGAGTCAATGTGGAATAAAGATTCACTTGACCTTCACCATGTTGGGTTCCCATTTTTCATTGAGATCACAGAATCAGATACCAAAGCGGTATCCAGAAGTGTTCTTTCTGCCTGAAGCTTCCATTCCCAGTACTCATGAACATGCCAACATGGAATTTCACGTGAGTTCACATGGCCTGAAGCCGTGCTTGCCAATGGAGCCAATAGAGCTTGTATCTAAACGTTCCATCTTTGTATCTCCTGAGTGCACAATATCTGAGATGCTTCCTGCAAGGCTCTTTAACACAAAATGACTTGAGCCTCAGTTCTCAGCAGTGACAACTGTGCTGTGCATCTCTATGTTGGCTTTCCCTCCTTCCATGCTTCATTCTTCCCCTCCCCTTCTTTTGACTTCAAAGGTTATTCCCAAAATAAACTACCTGTGCAAGAACCCTGGTCTTGGACTCCTCTTTCTGAATCAGTGAAAGCTCCGAGTGAAACACAGTATTAACAGCTCTTGGGCTTGTTCTTCTACTATAGTCTTGTGTGACTTATTCTCCCTTAGCCTCCTTGTTGATGAGTTGTCTCAAATTGCTATGGAAGGCCCTGAGTTTTCCTCAAGCTTCCTAAGTACATGTCCCGAGTTTCCCACTTCTCTTTTACCCTGTATGCTCCCTACTTTTTTTCCTCTGCAATTAAACATCATAGCAGTTTGAGCTACTATCCCCTTAACCTCACTGGCACTTCATCCCATGTTACCACAGTGATAATTAGAATTAAATGTGGCCATTGCGTAACATAAATCAACCATTCTCCATCCTCCCACACAGAGATCATATCTCATAATATATACAACTGTGTCATGCATTCCTTTTATTATACATGTTTGTATGACCAATCCAGCCTCAGAATTTCATTATTTAAGTGTCTATATCCTGGGGTCTTTTCTAATACTCATTATTATACTGGTGATAAGTTCAAAGAAAAACAAATGGTACACGCAAATACAATAATCTAAGAAGGGTTTGCATGTAAAGTAACTGCTTGCAGAGGATGGAGCATAGGGGAGCCACAAGAGATAGCATAACACCTGGACCTGGGAGTAGACACAGGGTTATTGTTTGTCCCAAAGTCATGATGGGAGGGGATGTTCACTGGAACCCAGCAGGAGAGCAATTGTCATATTTACTTTATGTTCAACCTCACTAGGTTGAGGTACCCAGTTTTTGTTCAAACACCAGTCTAGATGTCTTTGTGTAGGTATTGTTTATTTGAATTGATATTCAAATCAGAACACTTTGTGTAAGGCAGATAACTCTCCAGCCAGTTGCCAGCCTTAAGAGAAAAGAGGGCCATCCACCAAGGAGGAAGGGAATCTGCCTCCGAATCGCCCTTGGGCTTGAGGATGAAACTTCAGTGCTTCTCTGGGTCTCCTGCCTGCTGAACGGCCCTGCAGATTTTGGACTTTTAAGTCTCCACAATATGAGTGAACTATTTCCTTCAAATTTTTTCTCTGTTCCTGTCTTTGTTTCTTTCTCTCTGTATATCTCTCTAGATATACATATAGACACACATGCATGTGCACACACACACACACACACATACACACACAATACTACTGGCTCTAGAGAACCCTAACAGTCACAAACAACTGACTCAATGAGGAGACAACCTCCAGTGAGGGGACTCAACTAACTGAGTTGGCCATCAAGGAGGAAGTCAGGGTGATAAATACCCTGGCCTAACTCTAAACCCTCTTTGACTTCTTCATCAGTTTCCTCATTGGTAAACCCAACAAACAAGAAAGTTGGCTGACCCACAATCCATTCAGATCAGCCTTGAAGGGCGAGAGAATGGAGAAGGACGGGGGAGGATCTATAGGGATGGCTCTATGGCAGGCAGGATGCCACGACTTCTCCACCCTTCTTTTCCCAGCACTGTGTTCTCTGGAAGAAAGCAGCATTAAAGAGCAGAAACCTTCTACTCCTTTGTGCCTGAATCTACTTATGCCACAAAGCTGAAACATCAGCAGAGCTATTATAATAATGGTGGTGCTATTCTGGTCTTCCTTGTCACTTAACTTACCCTATTTCTCCATGTATCCACAAACTTGGGTAGGAAAAAAGGACTCCTATTAATAAGAATAAGAAAGAATAAGAATAAGAATAAGAATAAGAATAAGAATAAGAATAAGAATAACAATTCTGACTGGTGTGAGGTGGTATCTCATTGTGGTTTTGATTTGTATTTCCCTGGTGCCCAGTGATGTGGAGCACTTTTTCATGTGTCTGTTGGCCATCTGGATGTCTTCTTTGCAGAAATGTCTGCTCATGTCCTCTGCCCATTTCTTGATTGGATTATTTGTTCTTTGGGTGTTGAGTTTGCTAAGCTCTTTGTAGATTTTGGATACTAGCCCTTTATCTGATATGTCGTTTGCAAATATCTTTTCCCACTCAGTTGTCTTTTGGTTTTGTTGACTGTTTCCTTTGCTGTGCAAAAGCTTTTGATCTTGATGAAGTCCCAATAGTTCATTTTTTCCCTTGCTTCCCTTGCCTTTGGCATTGTTCCTAGGAAGAAGTTGCTGCGGCTGAGGTCGAAGAGGTTGCTGCCTGTGTTCTCCTCAAGGATTTTGATGGATTCCTTTCTCACGTTGAGGTCCTTCATCCATTTTGAGTCTATTTTCATGTATGGTGTAAGGAAATGGTCCAATTTCATTTTTCTGCATGTGGCTATCCAATTTTCCCAACACCATTTGTTGAAGAGGCTGTCTTTTTTCCATTGGATGTTCTTTCCTGCTCTGTCGAAGATTAGTTGACCATAGAGTTGAGGGTCTATTTCTGGGCTCTTTATTCTGTTCCATTGATCTATGTGTCTGTTTTTGTGCCAGTACCATACTGTCTTAATGATGACAGCTTTGTAGTAGAGCTTGAAGTCTAGAATTGTGATGCCACCAACTTTGGTTTTCTTTTTCAATATTCCTTTGGCTATTCGAGGTCTTTTCTGGTTCCATATAAATTTTAGGATTATTTGTTCCATTTCTTTGAAGAAATTGAATGTGATTTTGATAGGCATTGCATTAAATGTGTAGATAGCTTTAGGTAGCATAGACACACCAGTCAGAATGGCTAAAATGAACAAGTCAGGAAATGACAGATGCTGGCGAGGATGTGGAGAAAGGGGAACCCTCCTACACTGTTGGTGGGAATGCAAGCTGGTGCAACCACTCTGGAAAACAGCATGGAGGTTCCTCAAAAAAATTGAAAATAGAGCTACCTTATGACCCAGCAATTGCACTACTGGGTATTTACCCTAAAGATACAAACGTAGTGACCCAAAGGGGCATGTGTACCCGAATGTTTATAGCAGCAATGTCCACAATAGCCAAGTTATGGAAAGAACCTAGATGTTCATCAACAGATGAATGGCTAAAGAAGAGGTGGTATATATATACAATGGAATACTATGCTGCCATCAAAAGAAATGAAAGCTTACCATTTGCGACGACATGGATGGAACTAGAGCGTATTATGCTTAGCGAAATAAGTCAACTGGAGAAAGACAACTATCACATGATCTCCCTGATATGAGGAAGTGGAGATGCAACGGGGGTGGGAGTTAAGGTGGTAGGAAAAGTAAAAATGAAACAAGATGGGATCGGGAGGGAGAAAAACCAAAAGAGACTCTTAATGTCATAAAACAAACTGAGGGGGGTGGTGGGGAGAGGGGTTGGGAGAGGGTGGTGGGGTTACATTATATGTTTAAATAAAGCTTAAATTTAAAAAAAGAATAAGAATAACAAGACATTGGCTATTGTGTTATGCTAAGAATTATACACAAGTTATCTATTTAATTATTTCACAATTATATGTGTTGGCATTATTCCCATTTTACTGATGGTAACTTGAAACTTGTAGGACAATGATCATTGCTATTGAATACAGATTAGAACCCATTGCTCTCTGATTCTAAAGCTAAGCTTTTGCCATGATACAGCATTCTCAATTTATAACACAAAACTAAATGTTATGGCAAGGAAATAAAATAAATTGCATTTAGGAATTACATCATTGGCTGAGAATCCTAAATGGAATCAAGTGCATTGTACTATGTTCTTTCATGTAAAAATTATACAGGGAATATGACCTATATTTTACATGGAGGCTACAGTGATAATACTCTGATGAGTTGTGAGTTTAAGACAGAATTAGGTCTATGCTGAGTCTGTGTCCAGAGTAAATCTAAATTGCAATGGAAAAATCTAGATTCATTTATTATTTTCACATACAACTTTCAGAAGAAAAATATTGACTGACATCTCAGGGAAGCGAGAAAACTGAAGTAACATGCTGAACTCAGTGCAAACTGACAAAATGGGAAAATGATTTTACCTGGGAGCTGATACTTTTTTGTAGAGATAGCTCTCTATCTCATACTTCTTTTATTTGGGGTAAATAAACCCTGCAAATTTTTTTTAAAGTGAGGTAATCTTATAGGACCAGGACACACTTTTAATGGATTCTTGGTCATTCTTTGAACTGATTTCCCTGTAGATCTGAACATTTCTAACAAGTCCCCAAGATAAGGCTGGCAGTATTCAGATTTTTATACCCTGAGATGGCAGAGAAGGGAGAAAGTCTTTGGAAGGAGCCCGAGGGAGAGATGTTAGTGACCGGGCAAGTTCCAATCTATAGGGCACTGGGATGCTTTTTCACTCTGGGATGCTCAGAGCTCTCATTCAGGGAAGATCTCTCTGAATCTTGAGGACACATAGGAGGATACTCAAATCTGTTAATTTGCCTTTATAGCTTCCATGATAGAACACAGAGCCGGGCAGATGTGTCAGCATTCTTAGGAGATGGGCATGAGACCACTATGAGGGAGAAGACAGTGTCTGGTCTCCTACATCTCTCCTTTTGGTGCACACGTGCAGTCTTGATATATTCTCTGTTTCAAATACCTGGAATATGGTATACCTTGAATGAAAAGAATTCTAAGAGAGGTGAATGCACTAGCTCTTTCCAATGTGTTCTTGCCCTCCTGCCCCTTTGCAGAATAAAATAAAGGTGACCATGAGTCATAATATGATGAACAGGGAAAGCTGTTTTATTCTTAATATGTAATTTAATGCTTTGTTAAGATCCAAAAATATAATTTAGCTGATGTGACCCAGAATTCAAAATGTATTACAAAAACAAATCATAAATCACAGAATAGCAAAAGAGGAAAATTGATTAATCAATCTATTGTTGAAAATAGCAAACAAATTCACTCAAAAAGTCACTAACCTTACAATGGGGGGGAATGGTTAATGCATTAGGTTCACCCTTTCAATTTTAAGAAAAGAATGACTGCCTTCTTGACAAATGAAGAAACTTGAAAAGACAGTGGGAGAAAAATGCAAACACCGTTCAAAAGGATAGGTTTCTTAATTTCCTGGTCAATGTAATTTGTGGACGTGGCCAGAGAAACCTCTGTCAGTGGAATGGAGAAAAATGCTAGGCTCATTAATGCCAGTGCTTACACATTTGGCTGCAGGAGCATGACTGTGATGGAAAAGAAGGTACCAGGCATGATCCCGTCATTTCCCAGGTGAAGGACTCATTGTTTATCTCGATGTCCATTATCTGTTGTTGTTATCTTTATTACTTCATCTCAGGGGAAATGCCACTAGTCATTTAAAATCTCTTGGTTATAAATCTTTTAGCTACAACATTGAGAAAAGAACAGTGGTCACAATTAAAAAATATGTAGCAACCTCTTGAAAGAATTTTGTGTGGGGATTTACCATTGACATTTGGCTGGTTACTGCCAAGACTTTGGAATTTGGAGTTTTATAATCCAAGATGGCTGTCTATTTTTGTGGGCCAACTTGCTTGCTGTTAATTTCTAGAATACTAGCATTCAAAAAATGAGCAAAGCAAGTCGGGGCATTGGCAATAGTGGATACAAATAATTCAATAACCTAATCTGCCTTTTAAAAAAATCCCACTGCATTAACAACATCATAAATTAAGTGGCCACATTGAAAATGTTGCTGCTTCTAATAATCTAGAGTGGGCAGTGACTGACAGCTTCATACCAGACCCTGTGTTTAATGACACAGGATGGATTCCCAGGATACGTCCTATAACTCCTCTCTATGTTAACTGTCACATGTTGTTAAAATCATGCCACATTTAATCAATAGAAACTGACACCAGCAAATGAGAGAGATGCAACTTTCATTCATAAGACAGAGCTGCACAGGAAAAACAACTTGTCAGTAATGTTCTCAGATTCATGGCACCAAGTAACAATTGTAAAGAATGAAGAGGGTAGGATGCTGGGATCACGGAAGAAGCTGGGAACACACAGCAGGGGTGAACAGTTCCATTATAAATGGTGTCCACTGTGGCCTCACTAAGAGCCTCTCTTTTTGTCTGGGGAAGCAAAATCACAAACTAGGCTGTTTAGCAGCAATGGTTTGCATTACTTTGCCATGTGTCTCTCCTGGAGGAAGGTCTGTGCACAATTCATTATGTAGAGTGGGTTTGTTGATTCTCATTATATAGTTTCTGTCAGATTTATTGCCATTTAGCTTGCCAGCTCTGTATCATGTTATTAAAGCATGGAAGAAACGAGAATGATTTTCTTCCATGCCACTAACTCAAGGTCTTGCAACATTTGTTTGGGCTACAGCATGTAATCTGCTAAATATTCTCTTCTAAAATGTAGAAAAGACTTGAATTTTAACCCATTTGTCAAGTGTCATGGATTTTGAAAAGACTGTACTTAGTGAGAAAGCCCTCTGGCTCTTCTCCAGCACATGGCAGTGGAGAGAAGCAAATGTAATATAGAAAACCCTGTGGGACAGCCAGAAAATGTCTAGGAGAAGCTTCCTAAATGTGGAGGGAAACAGATCAGGATTTGCAGTCATTTTAATGTCTTTAGAGGGCACTGGAGTCCCTGAGATCCATTTAGGAGGGACATCTGAGGAGAGGGAAGTGTTACGCTGCAGCTTCTGTGCCCACCCCCCACAGGCCAGGGAACATTGCCCTAAATAGAAAAGTCACCCCGGAGAGAAGAAATGGGACAAAGGTTGTGACCTGCCAGAGTCAAGTGCAGCTGTCCTCTCAGATATCGCTGTCCATGGTGTCCATCTCATGCTCACTGACTGTTGCCCTGACTAGTACAATCACCTCTATTTTTGTTTTGCCTTCAAACAGATTTCTTAGTGTCCCTCCTTCCATTCTGTGTGCGGTTCTTCATCACCATGAGGATAAAAGTCCAATATGTTTTCTGGTTCAGTGTTTTAGAGGATACAATTAATTTCATTTTTAATATCCTGTTTGATTCCTGAGATGACCTTGAAGGATAATGGGTAAGTACTTACTGTCCACCTCATGAAGAACCTTCATGACAAGCTCAAGTTTATTTATCATTTATATATATATATATATATATATATATGGTTACACAGCTGATAAGTGATATATAATTTTTTTAAAAATATTTTTTTAAGATTCTCGAGGCGATACTAAACCATAGAAAAATGTTTAAATTTGTCAAAAACAAATCATCTATAAAAATTTAGGCAGTTGTCAATTTATAGTAGAGTTTTGGGGAGTGAATTTCCATTGTTTTTATTCACTTATTTTTAAGGGTGGTCTAAATATGCAGACATTTTTAAAAATATAACTATATTCTCGGGCGCCTGGGTGGCTCAGTGGGTTAAAGCCTCTGCCTTCAGCTTGGGTCGTGATCTCAGGGTCCTGGGATCGAGTCCCGTGTCCGGCTCTCTGCTCAGCAGGGAGCCTGCTTCCTCCTTTCTCTCTCTGCCTGCCTCTCTGCCTACTTGTGATCTCTGTCTGTCAAATAAATAAATAAAATCTTTAAAAAATATATATATAACTATATTCTCTGAATGAAAGATACATCCCAAATAACTGAAAGGGTTTCTCTTGTGCCGGAACCAGGGCAAGGACAAGGAACAACACCTTATCAATGATTTATACTATCTCCCTATTCTCCAATATATATATATATATATATATATTTTAGTCACCATGTTCAGACTCCATTAGAAATAGCTCATCTGAGCATCTCTCAAAAGTAGGAAAAAGCATGTTTCACCTGAGGTTGTCATTCAAGAGGAAAATAGATGAGGGGCCTTCAAAATTCCCTTTTGCTCATTAACTCATAACCTACCTAGAAAAGTCTGCACCTGCCCCTCATTTGGTCTCTGCAGGGCTGGTGAGGGGCTGCACCCCTACAATAGTCAATACAAAAGAGAAGGATTTTGGAGTGTCTCTCCTCGGATTTCTGCCAGGAATCTCTCTATATGGAAAAGTACTCTAAACTCCCCATAAATATGAGTCATTCTTGATTTTCATTCATTTTATCTCAGTGGATTTTTTTTTATTTTTAAAATTTTTTAAAAAATATTATTTTATTTCTTTTCAGTGTTCCAAGATTCATTGTTTATGTACCACACCCAGTGTCCATGCTATACGTGCCCTCCACAATACCCACCACCAGGCTCACCCAACCCTCCACCCCCTCCAAAACCCTCAGTTTGTTTCTCATAGTCCACAGTCAGCCCAGTGGATTTTACTAGGCATGTGGTGGCTCAGGCTTTGAGTTCCAGTGATGTTGGCTGCATGCCTCATGTCCTTATTTTACACTATACCCTTTCTCTGACCTCTCCTTCTGGGTTACACCAGTGAGCAAAAGCTCAGCATGTACCACCTCAGGGCTTTGTTCTGACCGCCATAACCTAGACCAGTAGTCACTAGTAGTAATTGTTAAAGGACTACCATGTTAGTTCCTTGATAGTTGATTACAGCACTAAATGATACCAGTGCTGCCCAGGCCTCTACAAGCCCCTCTAGTCCTGGTGGATTCAGGACTGGTGGATTCTGTTGGGCCCTGCCTTGCCACCTGGGCGGCCACCAGCCACTCAGCTTAACACTTTCCTGTAAGTTCTTTCCCCCCACATTTCTAAGCTGAGAGCAAGCTAGCACATTGGAATAAGGGTAAGACTCCATTTCCCGTAGTAGCATCCTTGTGGCAAATGTCCTGGGTACTTCAAGGGTCCTCTGCTTTTACATAGTCCTTTTCAAATTCTTTTTAGCATATATGAGATTTCTTCTTTGCCCACTAAGCTGTGAGAGATTATCTAAACTAATCACACTTGATGCCAAAGCTTTTAAAACAGGAGCATAGTTAATACTAACAGAGGTGGGGAAAAACCAAGAATCTTTCACCTTCCTCTTGAAATCTATGGAACATCCCTCCCAAGCCTGAGTATTCTGGGTACAGAAAGAGTGATGTAGTGGAATAAGATATTCTTTGCGGGTCTTCACTGCCTGCCTGCCTATGAGGGGCCTCAGGGCTATTTGTCCAACATGATATTCATCAGCAATACAGATTTGTGAACATTTTACAGTTTATGATGATTTTATGGATAGATGACAGATAGGTGATGATAGATGATACATACATAGATGATAGATGCTAGATGGTAGATGATAAATGATATATGATAGATGGATAGATGGATGGATAGATGATGATAGATAGATTGATGATAGATAGATGATAGATAGATGGTAGGCAGATTATGATCTTTGCAAAGTTGATGCTCACATTCAATAAATACTTAAATATATCAGGTCCATTCTACTCAAATAGGATATATCAGTCTAACAAAACAGATAAACCAGTGCTTTTATGTAGCGTGCACTGACAAAAAAGACAAAGAAAACAAGCAGATAAGTAAGTAACATATGCAGTAAATGAAATGGTGTAAAGGGTTATATGAAAAAAATAAACCTGGTTGACAGAAATGAAGGGAGTGGTGGGGAGGAAATGTTTCTCAGATAGAGACTCATTTATGTCAAATTCTGAAGGCTACCAGGGAATCATTTCTGCAAGAGGAAATATGAGAGAAAGTTCAAGGCTCTGAGGTGAGAGTATGATGTTCTAGAGGAAAATTAAGAAGGCAAATTTGGCAGAGTTGAGTTCAGAGAGGTGGTGGGAGACTGGACCATGTGGTCAAATAGCCATTGAAAGTCTTTGGCAATTACCTGAGTATGATAGGAACCTCCTGGGGACCTGTCTGAAATCTGATATGAAACAAAATGTTTTAGAAGGATTGTACTGACCTCTATTTCAAAAACAGTCTGTGATGGTACAGAAGCAAAATCAGAGAGACCATTTTAGTGGCTGATCCCAACAACCCAGGGAAAGGAGGATGTCGACTTACACCACAGCAGTGGCAGTAATGGCGATGAGAAGTGGTCAGCTTCTGAATATATTTTAAGGGTAGAACTGAAGGTGTTTTATTGATGGAATGAGTGGAGTATAGGAGAGACATAGGGAACTAAAGATAGTTCCCAGAAGCAAAACTCAGGGACTAGATTTACAGCATTGCTCTCAACTGACATGGAAGGAGAAGAGTGGAATTGGTGGTCGGCTGGGAGTAGGAGGAAGATCAGGAGTTTGGTTTGGGGCATGTTGAATGCAAGGTCCTTGTTGTCATCAAAATGGATATATCAAAGAAGCAAGTGTGTAAATAAGACCAGAGTTCAGGGATAAGATCTATGTTTTAGCTATGCACATGGAATTGTCAGCATATAGACAGATGGATGACAAGCCAAAGTTCTTATCCTAGGATTGAGCTCGTGGATATACAACTGTTAAAGGTTGGGAAATGTGCAGATGCAGACAAGAATATTGAAAAGGAACACCAAGTGAGCCATGATGAAAGCCAGCAGAGTGCAGAGTCTTGGAAGAAAAGGAGGAAAAATGTTTCCAGAAGGACAGTATGATGAGCTATGATAATGCTACTGACAGTCAGTTAAGGATGATGAGGGCCAGTAATTGGGTTTAGCAATGTGCATGTCACTGGGGACCTTGCCAAGAACACTCTTTAGTTTGAAGAAGATTTTCATATCTAATCAGTAATACTAAAACAAACCAAAAACATAACCAGCTACAAACAATAAATCTAGTGAAGTATATATATAAATTGAACAGTAATAAAAGCTTCATATTTTCTGACAAAGGAATTGGTTAACAGAAACTACATCCAGAAAAGCTTGTCATTATTCCAAGTTGGCTGCTTTCCTTCACTGTGCATGATTCCTTGCTTTTTCCTTTATTGTATGATTTCACTCACTTTCCTAATGTCACCAAATGGCAGCTCTGAATGCCATTTAAAGTTTATGGAAAAAGAGGGAAAATATAAAGGAAAGAGGAGAGAGACGATGGATAAGAGAAGATAATGATATATAATAAATAGATAATAGGTGATAGACGGACAGAAAGATGTATGGATGCATGTGTATGTGGATAGGTAGATATAAAGAGAGTATATGTTAGCAGGACAAAAGTTAGAGCATTTTGTGACTGAATCTCAGAAGTGGCACCATATCAGTCTTGCCAAATTCTGTTCATTAAAACAATTTACTAGGTCCAACTTTCACACAACAGAAGGGATTGCACTAGGGGTAAATACCAGCAGGTGGGGAATCACTGAGAGCCATTTTGGAAGGTGACCACCACAGAAATTTAGGTCATAAAGGATATCGAAGCTTCCATCTAGTGCTCTTCAGGACCTCTCAGTTAGCTGTACAGAGACGCCCATGTGGCAAGGACTAAGGCTTCCTCCTGAGCACTCACATGAACTTGTCAAGGATGGGAATGAGCTACCTTGGAAGGGGGGTCCTCAACCCCGTCAAATCTTCAGATTACTTCTGGCGTAGGCAGCATCTTCACTGCAGGCGCCTGATACGCACTGCATCAGAGCCAGGCAGCTGAACTGCTCTTGGATTCCTGACCCACAGAAACTGAATGAGCAATTCGGGGTGAATTGTTATGCAGTGGTTGATAGTAACACATGCAAACATTTCTAATTTCCCTTCAAGACGCCTCTCCATGGCCTTTTCTGGGAGTATCATGATCAGAAATACTTCCACCAACCACATCCATAAATCAACCCCATCATTGAGGGGGTCTTTCATGTTCCTTTTGTAATTGTAATTGTGCAAAGAGCTGGTTTTAATTGTCAGCACTATAGACACCTATGATCTGAGGATTGATTTTTTTTTTTCATCTTAATAGAACTTTTGGACAATAAATGCTATGTCGTTTAGGATCTTGTGAAAAACATTTTTTTTTTAAAGAAAATGTCTAGCATTTTTGCAAAAGTTGCATCATTTATGTTTGTAAACTGGCTGAAATCCTCTGGCATGTTAGAAATTTTGCTCAGTTTTACACTGAAGTATTATGGAAATAGAAGAAATTTAGGTCCTCTGTAGCAGCCTGATAGTTTTTAGGGACTAGAAAAACCCCAGATTGTTTTATTGCTAAGGAGCTTACTTACTCAGCAGGTCACTTGAAACTGGAGAAGAATGAATTCCAACATTAAAATTCAAAGGCAAGTCCAACTTCTCACTCTTTAAGTACTGCTTTTCATTTTTATGCACGTTGGTATCCTGCTGGACTTACTGGTGTTGATACACCCTGGAGCTAGAAACTAAGGTGAGCTGGGGTCTCCAGCCCTCAGGAGGTACCCTTATTTGTTCTCAATGCCCTGAGGATAAAGTGTAACAGGCCTTGGGACCTTCCTTTGCCTGCATTCTTGCCCCTAAGCACAGACCTCAATTCTCACC
>ML099412.1:0-21959 GCA_003697995.1 Taxidea taxus jeffersonii
TGTTATGTATGAAGTGGTGAGAAGCATGTATATTCTACTCCACATCAGATTTATAATCCTAAGAATTTTTATTATTAAGCCCGTAATGATAATTAATAAAACACTTAACCCAAATGATTAGTGAGAGAACAATATCAAGTTTATGAAAAGGAAGTGGAGGAGTATACTTAAGACAAAAGCAGACATTAGTGCATTAGAAAAAAAGAAATGTGAAATGCATAAATATCGAGAGTTGTCTCTTGAAAGAAAATGATAAAGTATATAAAACACTAGCAGATCTAATTATGCAAAACAAATAGAAAGAAAACATAAATTCAATTAAGCATAAGAACAGGAGGACATATAAACTGATACACAGGGAAAAATTTGAAAAGAAAATCTCTAAATATCCCTTTAAATCTATCTTTTTTTTAAAGATGATATTCATTTATTTGACAGGCGGAGATCACAAATAGGCAGAGAGGCAGGCAGAGAGAGAGGAGGAAGCAGGATCCCCGCTGAACAAAGATCCCGTTGCAGGGCTCAATCCCAGGACCCTGGGATCATGACCTGAGCTGAAAGCAGAGGCTTTAACCCACTGAGCCACTCAGGCGCCCCTTAAATCTATCTTTTAATGAATCATGTATCTCTTCAATAACGTCTATATCTCCTTAACGTCTCTCTTAATAATCTGAATAATCTACCTCTTAATAACAACTAAATTCTTCCTCCTTTTATGCTTTCCAGATTTTATGATGAAACTGTATAATGTTTAAAATCAGAAGAAAATGATGCCTGCCACTTCCTGCCTGCCTTTCTCCCCCAAATAAAAAAGAGCCATGGGGGCTAGAATCTACTCTTTGTCTTCTTGTGTAAAATCTGGCAAATCTCTCACCTTTCTGGACCTCCGTGAGGAAAGTGGATAGGATCCAGCACAAGGATCCAGCCATTTAACAGAATGAGCCGTGGTGTCCGCTGCCTTTTGGGTGGTCAGGATGATCAAAGTTCACTTATCAAGGTACTTGGGATTCCTGGGTCAGCTATGAACTGACCAGAAGCCTCTTTGCTCCAGCTCTGCTAATAAAAGAAATCTTCCAAAATGGAGGAGAAGAACAAATATTTTTAAGTGTGTACTTGATAGCAGGAAATCACACATCTAGAGAAAAGAATCCCATATGTGGGGAAAGATTACAACAAACCAGTGGAGGAGGCTGCCTCGCAGAGGGGTGCAGGGCCATTCAGGATGGCAAAAGAGAACCACCAAAGCCATCGGCTAAGTCAGTGCTTCGCTCCTTTCCTGTTTGTTTGCTTCCTGTGGATTCTGGAGCATCCAGAGGCCATATAATGGGGGCAGAGAAGAGGAAGGAGGAGGGAGGAGAGACAGAACAGACCCTACCCCCCTTCTTCTGAGACCAAGGGAGGGAAGAGCTCCCTGAACTGGAAGGTTCGATTTAGATACCCTGGTCTTTTGAAATAGCTATGACTTGTAACTGTCTAAAATAATTACACGTATTTCAGAGGCTGCTTGACAGCAGTGACAGTGACCAAAAAAAGGAACCAGGCTTTTTGTATTTGTTCTCAAGCTCGATATAACCTCACCCGTACAATAATCATTGAGAAACTATTATGCAGAAGGTAGGGCCTGTGGATAAAATGATTGTGGCAGCCTCTAAACTTGAGGTTAACTAGTGATGTAGGGAGGGCATGAGACGGGAACACAGAACAATCGAGGAAGGCCCAGAGGTACAGGTGCCCTAACTAGTCACTCCAGCAACTCTTGGGGGGGAAGCTCAGCTCTGGCGCCGTCCTGGCGTGGCTGTCTTGTGGTTTCTACCAGCCTCCTGTGTTGTGAGATACAAGTGCGTTTGAGACTTTGGATCTGAATAGTGTGTGCTTTTAAAAGAACTGAGAGTGAGGGGCAGGAGACAAGCTAGGAGCCCACTGGACGTGGGGCAGGATGGAGTATAGGAGCCAAGAGATAAGATAAGAATTCATTTGGATAGGATTGCTCATTGGAAGCATTATTCTCACAAAGAACAAACTTATTCCCATAAAGTCAGCGTGGACTGGAGTGAGCCCAGTGTGGGTAGGCACAGCTGAAATTGCTTCTTTACATCTGCTGTGTGATACTCGCCGGCAGCTTACTGCTTTGGTTTGTGGTCGCTGTCTCTTGTCTGGATGCCCGGCTCATTTCACAGCGGGGCCCCGCTCCCACCATCAGACTTCAGGGACCGGACCTGTCCTCGTGGCCCCACACACAACACCTTTAAGATGAGTGTGTGCCAGCCCGCAGGGTGGGTTTAGGGAGGTTGAAGGCGAGTTCTCACTGTTGTGGTTTCGGGGCCCTGGGACGATGAGAAAGCAGAGGTGAGAATCGGGAAGAGGGTGATAAACAGCTTCTCAGACGGCTCCATTCACAGCGTGTTCAATGGAAACCCACGAGTGCTTTCAGCAGCGAGGGACATCTTATCTGCAGCCGGGATGAGAAATTTCACTTGTAACAAAGCTCGGCATAGAAAGGGCTCTTATCTCCAAGTCCAGAATGAGGATATTAGTAACAGCGCCTGCTTCTTTCTCAAGCCCTATTAGCGTCAGGTAATAGGTTTCCCCGATGGTCTTAGCATGGGCTCAGCTGCAGAGAGCTACTGAAAAAGAAAGTTTCTTTAGAAACAAGGTAGATTTATACTGAGAAACATTCCAGATCATGGAGGCTGCTACTGATTCAGGTATTTTAGAAAAGTTGCTTGTGAAGAGTTTCTGGGGACTGAGTCAGATGCTTCCCGCTGACTTCCGTGACACAGATGAGAGCGCTGCACCTCCGGACGAGTTTCAGGAAGCCTCACAGAAAAAATGCATTTCTGTGAATGTAGTGCCTTTATGATTGTGTGATGCTTTACTGTGATGGTTTAGAACTCTGGGGATATGTGACTAAGCTTCAAGGGGTTCCCGAAGTCCATAAATTTTTACCTAAGAATGGTATGCATTTTATAGGGGAGGAGGGACCCATGGCTCGAGCTGGTGACACCAGTAAACACAGAGCATTCCACCTACATTATTGGAGAAGAGCCTGAAAGAGGCTCGTGGGAGCCATCCTTGCCAGGAGGTTGGAGCAAGTAGCAGGCGCAGAAGCCTTGAGGCAGTCAGGGGTGCTCCTGAGATGCTCCAGAAATAGCTGGGGGGCCATTGTGGACAGGCCAGGATGAGGAGAACTGTGGCCAGTGAGCTCAGTGAGCTTCAGATCATGAGCTTAGAGAGGGAACTCAAGTATGTATAAGGGAGAGCAGATCCTAAGGAGCCCACCGGACCCTTCTAAGGATTTTGTGCCCTGCACTTGGTTGAGATGGGAAGTCAGGGGAAGCTTTGGAACCCAGAAGTGTCTTGATTGGAGTTTAATTCCAGATTATCCCCTGGCTGCCATGTTGAGCATGGAATCATTGGGGGGCAAGGGCAGCAGCAAGGTGTTTGATCGATTGGGAGGCCAGGGGATGGGGATGTAGGAACAGTGGAGGTGATATTTGGGGTCATTTCCTGAGATTAGAGCCATGAAGGTCATTAATAAGTAGGTTATGAGTGTGATAGAAAGGAAGGAACCAAGAATGACTCTAATTTTCAAGGCAAAAGCACCCAATCCCCTTTTACTTGGAAATCCTGGAGCCTGGCTGACTTTGTGTTGGTGGCTCTTAAGCAACTGTGCTCCTCACTCACAGGCAGAGGAATGGCCGTGCCTGGTGTTTACCATCTGGAGGGGTCACATCGGGGAAGTTTCAAACCCACTGATCTGTCCTCTTCAGATCATGAGCAGACTCTGAGGGAGAAGTTAATATCCGTGCCATCTTGTGCTAAAGGTAGAACAAGAAAGAAGCAGTGAGGGTGAGGGTCGGGGAGAGCTGGTATGTCCCCAGTCCGGGAGCAAAAGCAGGGGTGGGTGCTCAGTTGGGCCATGCTGGGTGCCTCCTGTTTGCCTTTCACGCCCCATACCATGCCCTTCTGCAGCCTGCACTATGACCCAGGACACTGACCCAGAGGACTGCACTACAGGTCTGGCTTTGGGTTGAATTTGGGTCTTGCAGGGCACTCACGTGAGACTGAAGAGAGGGAGCAGAGTGGGGCCAGAGATTTATTTCCCTAGCTCTCTCTGTTGGGCCCAGGGACTGGCTACATCCCTTGGTTTAACCTGGGGCTAAAGCTGCCGTCTGGTTACTGTCCTCACACCCTTACTGTCTCCTCTCCTCTCTCCAGACTACGTATTCACAGCTCCAGGATGTTCCCAGCCTCAGGAGAGTGAGCAGTTTTCATGATGACCCCATACTTTGGTTGCTTCCTTACGAACAGTCTGTTTACAAAGTACACTCCAGTTGGTCTTGCCCTGTCTTTGAAGCAGGGACCTTGACTGGTAATTTGGATCTTCAAAGGGAGTAGAGAAGTAGAGACTCAAGAGCATAACTTTGAGGGTTGATTTCAATAATCTTCATCAAAGCCTAATTTATATGCAATGAAATTCATTCATTTGAAGTGTACAATTTGATGAGTTTTGACACGGGTATACAGTCATGTAACCAACAAGGCGATCGAGATCCAGAACATTTGTATCAAGACAGAATTGTCCTACCACCCTTCACTCCAGTCTGTCCCTTCACTCCACACCCTGGTCCCTGGCAACTGTTGCTCTGGTTTCTGAGGTTTGTCAGCTTTCTTGGCTTCCTCGCTTCGGCAACTGTGTCCTCTGCGTGACGCCCCAGCCAAATGGAAGCGATTCGCCACAGAAGCTTTTAAACAGGAAGGCCTTGCCCATGTCAAGAGCTGGGGAGATTTTAACCGATTCCAAATCCAGGCTCTGTGAATAATACTGATGCTGACAGTCACTGGAAGACAAGGGACAAGAGAAAATAGGAAGAAAAGGTCACTGCCTGGGAAGCGGGAGTGAGCCTTAGATGGAGGTTTGAGGTAAGAAATAGAGAAGTTGGCCCTGACATTTAAGAACAGGGTCTGGGGTCAAAGAAATGCTGAGTTCAAATCCTGGCTTTCCTGCTGATCAGCCTGGTGCTTACAATTCTGTAGACCTCTATGGTTTCTCAGTAGAAGAGTGACCCTTATATTTACTTTTGGTGTTCTCGTGAACATCAAAGTCAACTTGTGTATATGATGACCTCAGACCAGTATGAAAATACATTCATGTGGCACACAGGCTTCCAGTAAGTTGTTGCTGTTACAATAATTATCATCATGTATGTTCTTGCCCAGTTTTAACCATCAGTAAGATTTGTAAGAACTTCATAATATATGTCTTAGTTATTATTTCTCAACCTTGCTAACTTTTTGCTTGTTTTAGTGTAAAATATCCCAGTACTCATTTCTAGAAATTTCAACAAGCCTGGTGAGATTTTGAAATGTCTTGTTGAGATTTCTGGCATAAACTCTGGCTCAGCTACTCAGTAGTTGTGACTGGGGTCGGGGGTGAGGGGCAGGGGTCCCCCCGTGCTCTGCTTCCTGGTCTTCAGTTTCTTCCTCCTTGAAATGGTTTGGTTGGGCCGAGTAATCTCTGTTGTCTCCACCAGGTCTAAAATACTACAGCTCTTGGATTCAAAACAGGAATGTATAACACCGAATGGGAGATGCTTTGAGTGGCTCCAGCTTCATTTGGACAGAACAGTCCGAGCAGCCACGCACCTGTCACCACAGTGCAGTAGGATTTTCCTGTGGACTCAAAGAAGGGAGAATGAAGGAGAAGTGCCATAGGATGCTGTGTATCTTCGTGTAGTTCACAAGCCGGGGGCATCCCCATCAAATCTGAAGATACTAGAAGGCATTCCCTGTCTCCCCAAATAAAGAGAAGGCAAACCTTTTGGAATTTCTCATCAGCACATCTCTTCTTCAATAATGCTAGTAAACAAAATGGCTACTGATGCCAACAGCTGTCAGTGTTTGGAGGGGAAGAGTTATTAACCAGGGAGCTCTTTCTGACTTCACACATGCAAAGTTAGTTAATGGCAGGGTGGGCTACCTAGATGGTAAGTTAGAACTCAAAATATGGCCTTGGAAAGCAATTAGTGTTCATTCTGATTTCATTCCCTGGAAAGTTCCTCCACTGGGTCCCTCAGGAGAAGATGCTCTGATTTATTTTTTAAGCCAGAGTTCAGATGCTTATTTTAGCTTACCCAGCTTCTCTACTAGAATTATTTTTCTTTAGCCCTTCTAATCTTGACAACACCTTGGAGTAAGGTACTACTGGATTCATTTTACACAGGAGGAAAATGAGGCTGCCTAAGGTGGCCAGGGTCATGGTGTAGAAAGGGCAAAAATGGGGATTTGGCGTCAGGCCTTTTCGGATGCCCCGATCCCAGGCTGCTCTTTCTCCTGAGCCATAAAGAGCCTTTGATACTCTTGCTTTTCAAACCAGTGAGCCGGAAAAGTCAGTGTAGATATTCAAACAATGCATTCATGTTCAACAATTATTAAAAGGTAAAATGGTAGGATGAGCCAAGAGGAAACTTCAGGGCCAGGTTACCTGGGAGGAACTTAGCCTAAGAAGAGCTTTGCGAGAGTGCTTTGCAGACTGGCCTGAACCTCCCTGACATTTTTAGCTGACTTTTTATGACACAGTGCAGTGAGGTCTGTACATGGAAGTGGGAGATGTCACGGCCTGAATGACTATCCTGTCCACACCGCTTAGAAAACCAATTCCCTCGTAGCCCAAGCTGGAGCACTTCTGGGCTTCATGTTCCTTCTTCTTTCTAAGCAAGTTTACATTACAAAGCCCTAAAACATAGTCATAGCCAGACAAGAGTCCCTCTCTAGGTAGAAAAAAGGGACATTGGTGTCTAAGCCAGAAAACCAGAACTCTTTTGGGTAAATTGGCACCAGGACACCCACACTCATATCTGAATTATTTTGCAGTAATAATGGTTGTCTTTAATCAGTGCTGTACTAGTGAATGTTTAACAAGTGACTCTCATGGTTGGGGGTTTGTTGATTTTGTAGCATTTGCTGATTTTCTGCCTTTGTTGACTTCAGGCTACTAGGGTGATATCACTTAAGAGAGACTTGTGAAGACATGCTCAGAAACACACCATTATATAATATTTCCACTGTACAGACATAATGGAAGCAAATAACCTCAAAAGCATAGATAGTAGTATATAGGCCATGCACCCAAAGCAGGAAAGCATGCAAATTTCTATAGAGAAATGAATCTCAAAATGTGACCCCAGATCAGCAAGCAACAGTAGCAAAATATGGGTGTTGGTTAGAGGTGCAAATTCTCAGGTGCATTCCAGACCTACTAAATCCAAAACTTTGGGGGTGGGACCCCAAAATCTGTTTTAATAAGCCCTTCATCTGATTCTGAGGCACATTACAGTTTGAGAAGCACAGATGAGTCTTAAGAACAATATTTAGAGAGAAAGTGTGGTGTGGTGGGAGGCACAATTTACTCTTAAAGGACTTGTTTTAACACTCTTGTGCATGGGAAACAGGAAAAACAAAATAAAATAGCAAAACCACACCTCCCTCCCCTCTGGCTCACACATTCCCCTTGAATCAGAGCTATAGGAGAGCACCTTGGTTACAAACCTTAAATGAGAAAGGTATTTCTTGTAATTATGTTAGTGGTAGATACATATATCATACACTCATTTCATTAAAAACTGTTCAAGCATTACTTATAAGCTGACTCTCCCCTTGACCACAATCTGAATCCCAACACCCTCTCCTGAGATTTCCATGCTACAATTTGGTGTAGACCCTTACATTTTCTATGCATGTGTGTGCCTCTGCATTCATATTATGGTGATGGTGATGGTGATGTTTTACAGTAAGGCATCATCCTCTAATATGTCTTTCTGCATTTTTGAAAATTTTTTCATGTTATGTTAGTCACCATACTGTACATCATTATTTTTAATTTTGATTTAAAAATACACCCTAGGACTATTTTTGTAATAATATGTGTATATTCGCCTCAGTCTACATGTATGGAGACATCATTATTTATTTAGACATTTCTCCATTGTTGGACAACTGGCACCTATTCATCTGATTTTGTTGATTATAGTAGTGAGCCTGTTGTACCCAGTGCTGATATGTGGCTCCTCGTGACTTTTCAGTCAATAAATATAATGCAGTCATAACCCGTGGTGCTGGTCACACTCCTGTTGTGGTTCCCTTGAGTTCTTAGATTTGGGATTGCTGGACCAGAGGTTATGAACATTTAAAATGTTAGTACAATCTGCCTGAATTGTTTTCTGCAGTTCCTGGACCAGTTTACATCCCCTCTATACTGCATGAGAGCTTACTTCTGTTCTATCCAACACTTAACATTACCAGCCTTCTAGAAATTGCTGATCTTATGGGTCTAAAATGGTCTCTGTTGTTTTAATATAAATTTTCTGTTTACTTCTGGGATGACTAATGTTTTTCTCATATTTGGTTTTCAATTTACATTTTTATCTTGTGATAATTACCTGTTCACCTCTTTTGCCCATTTCTTCTGTTAGATCTTTTATGCATTTCTTATTGATTTTCAAGATCTCTTATTTTCTCCTCTCCCTTTCTCTCTTGTACATAAATATTTCACAACATCTTTGGTCACATAAGAATTTTGTCTTCTAATGCAGAAAAACTGATTATCTTTCATTCTATGAACACTGTCTTTTTGTCTCAGTTATGAAACCCTTTCCTAATCTAACATAGCTGAATATGTTTTTTTATTTGTCAATTATTTTTTAGTTTTTTTTCTCATTTTTTTTCCTTTTATGAAAAGTATGAGGTAGGGATAAAACAACTTTTCCTAAATTGATAATTGTCATTTTTTTTAACATCATTTAGGAATATCTTTTGCTTTCCCCACAGATTATCATGTACCAAAACCTATGTGGTGTTTCTGACTCTGTCTCAGACATTGACCTACTTTTTATTCCAGTGCTATTATAATATTCCTTTAAATATTATGGAAAAAAATATTTCAACTTTATTATTTTGAAATGTGTTCTAGGATTGACAACAATGATGGACAAAATTTTTTCCATGTAATATATAAAAATATTACTATTGTTACCTCACTGTCAAAACTAGTTCTAATAAGTCAATCCATTTTTTAGCAAATTGAATCTTACCTAAAAATTACTGATGTTTGTGCTCAGACCCATTTATTTCCATACTCAAAGGCAGGAGAGAAATGGTGTGTAAGGAAATCTTTCCCAGCCCATGTGAGACACAGGGCACCTGATGTCTTCAAAAGGTGTCCTGGGAACATGAACAATATTTATAACTCCACATGAAGTCTTGGATTCACAAAATTATGTGTGATTTCCTCAGTGGGCAAAACCTGAAATCTCTTACCTATTTATGTTTAATTGATGATTTCCTAATAATCTGGACTAACTATCTTAAGTATAGCACTTACTTTGAATTTCAAGGGGATTAAGGAACGTCATGTGTGCCCACCTGTATGTGAATTTTCATTGGATCAATAAAAATGTCTTTGTTCCTTAGAGCAACATCACTTAAAATTTAGTACATTACTTTTTGGGGGCCCAAAAGAAAATTTGAGGGACAATTACCAGACTATGCTGATTCTCTTCTTCAGAGGCTCTAAAACCATGGCATATGTTAAACAGAAGAATTTAAGTTCATAATTTAGTCTTCTAAATAGCCAGGTAGGCTATTTCCAAGCCTACCTGGAAGAGTTATTATTTACATCTGTTGTGTTATAATGGGAATTGATAGTGCTTCTTCCTTCTCTGGAGGTCTGTTTTGGATAATAAATCCTATGGCTTCCCTGTGCTTGAAGTTGGTAAGTATGTCTGTGTCCACTCAGGCCTACAGTTTTGCTGGCCGAGAGTGTTGGACCTTGCTCTTATGTTTAGAGGTGTTTGGGGATTCATGCATGAAGCTGGTCATGAGCTCAAGGAATATGCATATACTGAGAATGAAAATCCATCATATTTACTTCTAAGAAGGGATATGCTAAGGTAGAGTTGGATTGTTGGGCTATAGACAGACATCTGCCTTCAGGGGACCTGTATTTGCAGGGAGGTTGCTGAGCACCACAGGTATGGAGACTTTAGAATAGAGGGTCTGAGGCTTTGACATGACAGGGAGCTGTGCCAAGTTGGGAATGCATGGACCTTGATTCTTAGATCTGTCACCTACTAGCTATGTGACTTGAGGGATGCCTTGAAGCCTTTCTGAGGTTCTTTAAAATGGGAAGAATAATGCTCACTTCACAGGACTGTGGGAATTAAGAGGTATAAATATGTGTAGCTGTGCACAAATGTACTTTCTGGAATCACGTATGAGGAAGGAAATGAAATGTCTGCCGGATGAGGACCAGCATAATGACTTAAAGCATCAAAACATGTTTCTGAAATTAGTGTAAATCTCTCCAGCAATGTTAATGTTTATCCTCAGTAAGTGTGGGGTGGATGAGGGAAAAGGAGAAGAGATCTTTGTTGCTATGTCTAATTGCTTTAAAGAACATGGATTGAAAAACCCAAATTTGACCTTGATATTTTTGTTTTTGAAAATACTTGCTGTCATCTAATTCAACCCCTGCTGTCCTGGCTTGACAAATTCAACAAGCCTTGCATAGAACCTCATTGTTTGGTGACTGGGAAGAGCTGGAAGATGGATGTAGAGAGCACTCCCAACACGGAGAAGTCTGTACACAGTGTAAGTGCTGGTCCTAGAGGGTGATTCAGAGGGCCCTCCTGCAGGATAATAACAGAAGTGCCACTTGTGGCTCAAAGAAGACCATTGTAATTAAAAAGAAAAAAATTATATGTATAATCAAGTTTAGGGACTATATGCTATTCCTTGTCTGCCAGCGTATTTATCTGCTCAATGGGCACAATGAACAGTAATTATCTCCAAGCTATGAAACCTGGTGACAATTGTCAGTGACAGTGGCATCCTGCTGGCTCACAGTTTGAGGGAGCCTGTTACTGGTAATCTCATCAGGTCCCCTTCCTGGGTCAAATTGTGCTTATGTTGCATCAAGTTTTCTTCTGCATCCTCCCACCCCAAACATGGTTCTCATAAAGGTCACAGCTTGCCGAACACATGGGACATGGGCTTCCAACCTCAATTCTCCTGGACCATCCAGTTGTACATTTGATCTGGCACCAAAATAGGGCAGTTTTGTGCCCAGTTTATGACCCTAAACACCTAAGGAATCATAGTGGCATGGGAGCTTTATTTCTCTTCTATGTAGACGTGTCCCAAGGCAGACTCGTTTTCCTTTCCCTAGGCCCACTCCAAACATTCCATTTAACTTCTAACCTCTCCATGTTGGAGGAAGGCCACTTTAAGGAAGAACAGGACAGTCTGCAGGGAGCAAAAGGGGCTTTCCTCCAATAATGGCATTTTTAAAGTCCTCATAGTACTGTTTTTCATCTAAAAATGGGCCTCTGTGAATGGTCTCAAACTCGCTGAGCATGGTCATCTTTCTTCCTCCTCAGTTGTGGAATCAGAGAACAGACCCACAGGAGATGCCCTTTCTTCTAGATCAGAGCCCCCCAGCTGGTTCTGTAGTGGGTACAGGTCTGCAGAGATATTCATCCCTCTCTTTCCTCAGTGTAGGAGGGATTCCTGGGCCCAGCTTTTGTTTTACCTGGCATATTTTACAATACTGCTATTTTCTGTATGTATCATAGCATGAAAACACAGAGAAGCTCTCTTTTAGCAAACATTGTCCAGCATTTTCATTCTTTTCTCTGTCATCCTGCTTATTCGAACTTCCAGACCCAAAGTCAGTTAGGATGTTGTCCTGCTCACTTAGGTTGGAAGGTCTCTGGAATATAAGAAGACCCTATAGCCTCCACCATGGAAATATTCTCCAGTCACCCTCTGCCTATGTCCATTTGTCTGTCCATCCATCCATCCATCCATCCATCTACTTGTCTGTCATTTATTTCTCATCAAAAAAACATGGGAGCCCCAGGTTAGGACTTTGGGAATTAATGCCCCATTGATACTGATGCCCAATGTTTGTGAAATAGGTCAGGATCAAATATTACTTAAGTTTGCCCACAAAGCCTGCTCCAAATTAGGCTGACTGACTAGTTGCTTCTATTCCTTTCCATAATTTATGCTTAAGAGCATTAGCAGTGTCCAGGCTCACAGGTTGTGTGTGATGTATGAAGTATACCAGATTTGGGTGACAACATTGCTCAAAAAAATATGTCAACCCTGATGTTTGATGCCATATTATGTAATGTGACAAAGCATATCTTTTACCAGTTGCTCATCTCAAAAATAAAATATCCTCCCACCTTTCCCACAGAGGAAGCAGAGACCAAATGGATCCATTTCCTTCCCCACTACCACAGACATCAGACCTGAGAGATACACCAAAGTATCTTATATCCCATATGTCTCCCTGCTTAGCCCTGGTTGGAAGAGTATGTCTGAGTGCCTGGCTAGAGTCTGTTTGCTTCTGGAAATTGCAGTCTGGATCTTCCTCCACTGAAATGGATATAAGGTACATTTCAGAAAGTTAATGGAACACAGATAACTCCAAGTCCCAGTCTTGAGTACTTAAAAGCATCTACAACTGCGCAGTTCCTGTCTATACTGGCATGACTTTATTCTTTGCATTGGCATAATTTTCTATTCCAGAAAACTTTCTGGAAACCCTTAACATAGGAAGATGAAATTGCAAATAACTTTATGGCTTGTATCAGGAGCTTCCTTAAAACTTATTTATTTAAAGAATAGACCACTCAACTAGTCATTATCCCCTTCTTGGCCAATAGATTGCTTACTTCATCTCATCAAGCAACTGTTTTCTCACCAGACAATTGAGTATCTTTATGATTCCCTTCAAATGTTCTTCTTTCTACATTCACCAGATCTAACCTATAATGAATGAACTTCACCCAGTCCCGATCCATGCATCCCCATTAACATTTAAAGACATATTTTATTTTATTTTTAATTTTAATTTTTAAAGATTTTATTTATTTATTTGACAGAGAGAGATCACAAGTAGGCAGAGATGCAGGCAGAGAGAAAGGAGGAAGCAGGCTCCCTGCTGAGCAGAGAGCCGGATGCGGGGCTCTATCCCATGACCCTGAGATCATGACCTGAGCTGAAGGCAGAGGCTTAACCCACGAGCCACTCAGGTGCCTCTAAAGACATATTTTAAAACAGAAACCCCATCCCAGCCAAAACCTTTGCCCTCCTCTCAGATGCTACTAAGACATTGTCAGAACTGTGTGGTAGATTCTCCTGTGGCCACAAGCAGTAAACTCAGCTTCACTTTGTCAATGGGTTATGTTGGTGATCTTTTGGGACAGTTAGTAGTTGATGCTTTTACCCACAAAATGTAGAAAATATAAATAGTTGCCATATTCATATGTTACTATCAAATCACTTTATAATCTAAACATTAATTTCCTTATATAATAATATTGCTCAGACATAAATTTCCAGGCTTAAAATTCTGGTCAACAGTGAAGATTTCTGGACCCATTTAGATGAATTCTGATTGATTATGTCTGGGATGGAATCAGGGGTTCTCAGTTCTAGCCTCAGAGGTAACAGGCTGATGGTCCCCAGACTGTTTTGGCGAAACAGTGATCTAGACCCAAACATGGCTGTTTGCAGCCACAGACAATACCAGCGATTGTTACCTGGGGAAAGAGGTGAAGTAAGTAAGTATTTTCTTGTTTCAGCAAGATCAAATATGAGTCAGCCCCGGAGGACACACTTAGGTCAATACTATGGACTTCCACTCAACTGAGAACATAATCTTCTATCAGATGGTTGATCGAGATCAACCATTTCCTGTGTGGGGAAGTAGGGATTGGAGTTGGCACATCACCACTCATCAAGACTGTTTCCTCTTGAGTAGCATCTAAAAGTATTTTTTTTCAAACATAATAAAGAAAAGTGATACACTGACATGCATGTTTCTCTAAGTATTTTCTCCAATTTTATAAAGCCTCTATATTTCTCTTTAAGTTTCTTTATTGCCTCTAACTTTCCAGTATTGCCATGCTAAGTTAGCTCTAGTCTCTAACAATGGACTTGACTCTACTTCCTGCCGGAACTCCTAGGAAACACAGTCACAATCTTGTATCCTGCATAGTGTGAGGACCTGGTCTTTCTGTGTTTGTTCACTCTTTGGTAGGAGCCAAGGTTCTGCTGGTCGTTGATAGCCTGGTGGTTGCTTCCTGCTCAGGCATGAGGTAGGCCTTGGTCTCTGCCTGGCCTAGGATACTTTCCTTTTGCCCCTTTGTGTTTGTTCCGGGCCATGTATCCACCTCAGCACTCTGATTACACGCACATTCTCACTCTCAGGAGGTCCATGTGGGGCACACACGTTTGTTGTCTGGTGTTCGGTTGCTGGGCATCTAGCCACATGCACTCCAACCATTGCTTGCTATGCACTCATCTGCTCTGACACACTCTGTCCTTGTCACATGCCACCCCAGTGCTTACTGGGATTACATTACATCTGAGTCCACCAGGCGTGTTCTTTATGGGCCACAGCACACTCACTTTGCCTCCCTTGGCAGAGGGACTGCCCAGCCGGTGTACTCAACACACCAAACACCTACCTCAGCCCTCTCTGGTCCCTGAGTTGTGAATGTACCTGGTCCATCTGGGGCCTTCACAACACACTCCACTCCCGGGATGCTCCCTAATGCCTGGAGTCATCTTCACTGATCTTCCGACGTTCCTTCTCAAATCTGCCAAACCTTTAGCCTCCCCTTAGTGTGGTGCTCACCCAGAGGAATCAAGCAGACCGACTGAGGGCCCCTTGCCAACAGGGCTGCACACACATGTATGGCCCCGGGGGCACACGCTGAAGCTCAGCTTACTCCCAGTGATGGGTTATTTACATGTGCAGAACTCTAACTCTTCGACATTTGAGTATGGACTGGCTATTTATTTATGCATTATCATTATTTTGTGCAGTCTGGGCTTCTACCCTGTGCCTTCCCAGTTGGACAGATCTCTTTACCATGTGTAGTAACTAACTTCTGTCAGGAGGCTTTCCGGGTCTGAGGGATTTAATTCTGCTATTACATATACGTCTTTGACTTAAAATACAGAGACTAATTGGTGTGGTGGGCAGCCTTTTTGGTCACTTTTATAAGTTAGCTTCTTCAGAAGCTGACCTTGGGAGGAGGATTCACGAACAGGAATTTAATAAGAACGTGCTCTCCAGGGAGATCTGAAAGGAGTGGGAGCAGCACGCCAGAGGGGCCTAGAACCGGTGTCTGGACCGTCTCATTGGGGGAAATGCATATCCTCTGACCAGGACAATTGAATTTCCCTGACCCAGAGTGCATCGTATGTGTTCTACTTGAACCCTGACCTGTAATATTACAAACCAATTACACATTCTGCTGAGGAGAGGTACCCCAGCACGGATTACGTGGAAATGTAGAAGGAGCCTCTAGGACTAACAGAGCATAGAATATTCTGTGTCATTATTCCATCATCCTCCAGGCGACCTGGCCATTGTGTGTCCTTGAAATAGTGTGTGCATGCTGGAAATAAATATATTCTTCTCTGAAGTCCCTAAAATTATTAACCTGCTAATAAAGCCTATAACTTCTAACTGGTTCTAAACCACCACTTCCTAAACTATGATCTAGTACAATCTTCCATTTCCAATTTTGTTCTATTTCTATTAGAAAACATTTGGATTTTCCTAAAACATATTTACTGTTACTTACAATTTATCCTTTTAATTGAGGATATTAATTAAACATGGCAACCCATCTAAGTTTTCCTGTATTCTTGACATCATTCTTTCTGCTAGGTATAATCTTTGTATTTACAATTTGCAACACATTTTACTGTTAAATGTCTTATCTCAAGTTCTTTTCCTAATTGGGTTAGCATAACTGCAATACTTGGTATAGCTTTAATTTTGTTTATGGGGATGTTTTCATGCTTACCTTTTGATACATTTTGAAATTCTGCAGCCATGTTTTCTGATCCACAGTAGATCTTAATGCCAGGCATTGTGCCATCCTAAATTCCATCATCTTATTTTACTTATGTTTTGCTAGGATTCACAGGACTCCAATGTTAGATGGTTCCTGTAAGACTCTGAATTTGCAAATTATATCTGTTCTTCTGTTTTCCTCAAATCTATCTTCTATAATTGTCAGATAGGGTGAAAACAAAACAAAATTAAACAGAATAATGTGTAAGGGAACTTTATGTGTCAGTTGGATGTTATAAAAAAAAAAAAGTGTGGGAAGTACCCCAGGGATTTACTTGAATATTGCAGTATGTCGTATAAGAGAAGCTCCTCCAAGTTCTGGTGTCACTGGCTAATGTGAAGAAGAAAGGAAGATTCATGGGAGAAATGAGTCACAAATTTCAGTTTTCATTATGGAACAACAAAGTTCCCAAATTCTTAGAGCAATCTCATAGACCAAAACAGACTTCATAGGACATAGGAAGCAAGAATAATCCTGCAATCCTTAAAAATAAGAATCAGCAATTTAATCTCTTCATCCAAAGATCATAGCAGCTTCCAAAGGGGCAAGGCACAGGGTGAAGGGAGGGAGTAATGAGAATATCTCGCAGAAGAGTGCAAGCAAGAGATGCCCCCAGTACCACGGCTCTGAGGCAAGAGCATGTCCAAGGTGTCTGAGAGGTGGTGAGGAAGGTGGAATCCTGGAGCAGAGGGAGTGGGCGGAGAGCAAGGGGGGAGGTAGTGGGAGGTGGCATCACAGGCCTTCTAGGAGGCACAAACCCCATAAGCCCAAAGACTAATTTAGGAACCTGGTCATCATCTACAACCCAGAAACCTTGCTCTTGAACGTACTCCAGGGAAATGCAACCTTATGCACAATGTGGCTGATCCCAGAATACCCCACCAGCTCAAGGCTTATAGTCTAGACACAGTCTAGTGCCATCAGCAGGAAAACGGGTAACTACATTGCAGGTGTCTTTCCACAATGGAATGTGACAGACAAGTTCTAGAGCTACATCTCCCCACATATCAGTAACTGGCACAAACACTGTCATTTATCTGAATGCTGTTTAATGCTTTATGTGTGGGTGTATATGTGTGTCTGTGTCGGTATGTATTTGTGTTTTGCTAAAATTTTTAGAACCTTGAAAAGAATGATGGAACTGATTGCAAGGATGTAATGAAGAGATTTCAATTTTTATGAGTTGCCTAAAAGTACATGGGTTTGTTTTGCTACCTGTCTCTGTTAAGGACTCAGATTGGTTGAACTTCACTTATTCTTACTGCTGGAAATCAGAGTTCTTTTTCAATGGGTTTAAAACAGACACATTTAGGGTTTCCTGGCTCCCTGAGATATTATTAATCTCTGGTTTGGGGATCTGGCAGAGGGAGTCTTCCTCCTCCCCCATTCTACCGTCATCACTAAATGTTCTCACAGCTGGGAGGATTATTGGGGAATCCTCAGAAAGAGCTAGAAGAACTACCTCATTTGTTCTGTACGTCCAGATCTCTGCCTAGAATGGACACCCAAAGAAACTGGATCATGTGATTCGATATTGAGCACCTGATATATGCCATCTCTACGTTCAAGAAAAGGTGGGTCACTGTGGAGATGAACTAGAGAGCAGTGCTTTCTACGGGGAATGAAGCCTCCCCAATTCAGGGTGTATGATTTTATTTATGTAAATGTTTTCATATCTTGACCTGATTTTCTAATTCTCTGGGTGTTTTGCATGACAGACAGTGGTAAGGTAACTTTACCTGCTCAGAGACCTAGTCCTTCCCTCCCCCCTCTTTCCCACACCTGTCTTCTGGACCTTTGTCCCTGGACACCCTCGCCACCCTCACAAGCCCACTGCAGCAGAGGTTCATTCCTCTGCATCTCAGAATTCAGAGGATCTGAAAAATTCCTCCTGAAAAATCATGTGTCCTAGTGACCTGAAGGAAAACCTGCTAAGGGGGCGGGGGGAGAAAGAGCTCTAAAAACTAAACTTATGGCTCTGAGAGTACAGCATTCCCACGCACAACACTGCAACTTGGGTGTCCAGAAATCTACATAGTCCTAAAGCCAAAGCAAATTGAAACAAAGATCAACAATTTTTAAAATAACTTTTGTCTTCAAAACTCATTTGGTGACAAAATACTCCTCTTCTTACATGAACTGTTTGTGTATCTCATTTAGTGTAAATATCCAGGTTTAACTGGAAATAGGAGTGTATTTAGTGACTAGATGTAGCCCCCAGATACTGATGGGCTGCCAGTGTTAAAGGCCCAATCTTGCTCACTTTCTTAACATCTCAAAAAACACTGAATTCTAAAACAAATGTGGATGAAACATTTCCCATAAGAGAACTTATCAGCTTCCCATTTCATCTACATTGTTGCTTTCTTTCCTTCTTCCTGTACTCCAAATACTAGCATGAAACACTATCTTTTGTAGGAAAAAGAAAAAATGGCGATGTATTGGTCCTCCACTGTACTTAAATCTTAAAAAGGACTACAGTGTGGGGTGCCTGGGTGGCTCAGTCAGTTAAGTCTCCCACTCTTGATTTTGGCTCAGGTCATGATCTCAGGGTTGTGAGATCGAGCCCCAAATAGGGACCCATGCGGCACGAGGAGCTGCTTAGGATTCTCTCTCTGCCTTCCCCCAACCCTGCTCTCTAAGTTAAATTAAATTAAACTAATTTAAAAAAAACTACAGTGTACTGAGCAGTTTTGAACAAGTTGTTGTTCTATAGGATCTCTGTATTTGAAGGATTTGGCAAATTTCAGCTGTGAATGTTTAGAGTTTTAGTTAATCTTCTCACACTGGAGTACATAATTATTAAGCATGATGGATTATTCCACATTCAGTTTAAATAATTTAGACTAGCACATTCAATAATGCTAATGGTAGGCAACTTGACTTTAAACATGATGGTGCACATTTCTGAAAATAACTTTTTACTTTAAATTGTAGTTCACTATTTTCCATTCCAACAATAGAAAAAAAAAAGTGAAGAGGCCAAGGTGAGCTCCAGGTAGCAATGGGGATTGTTTCACTTAGATTGAAATTCACACTTGCAGCCCAAGGGTGACGAGCACTCACGTAAACATCAGGGAAAGCTGTTTTGAAGTCACCAGATCAAAATTTCATTGTGAATTCAGTTTTACGTGCTTCTAAATAAGACAGATTTTATATGGAGTGCACTCTTCAGAAAAGGCAAAGTCACAACCCCGTTTGGACTGATAAAGAATGAAGAGTCAGCCACAGTGGGAAGAGTTGGCGTTTTTAAAGCAACACTTGCTGCAGAAGGAGCAATCCAGAGCAGAGTTTCAGTTTTAAATAAAAATGCTAAGGGATCACATGGTGTGCAGGTAGAAGGCAGGATCTCCCATTCGCTGCATCTGGAGAGAAGAGAGAGTGCTTGAGATACAAGCATGGAAAGAATGGGGTTTTACTCAGCAGCCACCGAGTCCAGGAAAGGCTCTGTCCTGAAAGTCAGGTCATAGGATCTGGCTCAGCCTGAGCCCGGAACTTGTAGCGCTATTTGGGGCAAGGATATTGTTAATAATCATCACTAATGCCTGTTATGTGCCAGGCATTTAATTTAATTATTGCAGTGTTATCTCTGTTGTTTAGAAGTCACTGAAGCTTCGGTAGGAGGGCCAGGATGCAGTGACTAAGACGTGATGAGTGGCCTAGCAATCTATAAATCTCACTAGACCACATCTTTTTCCCAGAGTCTACTTGAAAAATTGTGTCAAATGCCTTCTGTCTCCGTCCCATCTTCCCCCCGCCCCCAGTAGTCTGATTTTCAAGTATTTTATAACGTACATGTGCCAAGTTGTACTTGATGTGGCTCAGTGATACTAACAACAAAAAAATTCCTGACGTTTCTTTTAAACGTAAGATGACAATGGCATACAATTAGTTAATTTAATAAGTATTTACTAAATCCTTACAATGGGCCAGGTTTACATTTCATAAAGGTAAAATCCAGATATGATCCCCACCTTCATGGAAGTGCTAGAGAGTGAAAGATATTAATGAAATAGTTACATTAACAGATATATAATACAGACAAATCAGATGGCTGTAATTCTGGGTAAGCAGATTAAACTGGGTGAGGCTTATCAGGGAGTGACGACTAGGGAAAGGGGGCTGGCACGAAGATTTGTAGGTGCTAGCTGAGTGAGCGAGTATCATCCCAGGTGGAGGAGGCAGCCTGACCAGGGCAGATGGAACACAGACTTTCAAGGAACTGAGAAGGCAAGAGTTGGGGGTTGGGTGGCATGCACCAAGAGCAAGAAAAAAATGCAGAGGTAAAGTAGACTGGAGCCAGACAAGGGAGGGTGTCCTGGGGTCCCATGTGAGCAATGGTAGACTTTCTTCTCAGAGCCGTAGGATGCCATCAGCAAACCTGACCATAAACCATAAACTGGCTGATCTAGTTCCAGTGTGGAGAACTGGATGGAGCAAGACAGAGTACATGGAGGGACACTGGCTAGAAGGCGGTGTCCATAGCTGAGAGATGACGTAGCTTGGGCCAGGATTTTTAAGGGTACACTGAAAAAAATAGATGGGATTGAGAAATGTTTTGGAGGAAGAACTTGACAGGCCTTTCTGAATTGTGTGTGGGGTGAGGTGAGAAGGAATGTCAGATGATCTCTGGATTTCTGTCTGGTACAACTTTCAAGAGATTGGAAACACTAAAAATATTAGATCTGGAGGAAAATCATAATTTGGCCTTGAAGTTGGATTTGGGATTCCTTCGAGACATTTAAGCGAGCAAACTAAGTAAGAGAGGATCAGAGCTAGGGTGTGTGCTTGGGAAAACTGGGGGAGAAGCAGCTTCCTTAGAGGGTCTCTCAGTGGCCAGACATCCTAAAAAGGGCTCAGGAGACCTGTTGCTGGGAGGAGCTGGGAGTCGCTAGGACCGGGTCAGGGAATATACAGGCCAGCCGAGCAAGGACACCACACACAGAGCCAACACTGCCTCTGTGTCCCCGCTACTGGAGGGGTTCTCACACTGGACACCATGAGCAGCAGCCATCTGCAGAGAGCCTGGATTCCTTTGTGATCTCTCCTTCCTTTTCTAGACGTGGCTTCTAAAGCTCTAGGCAGAAAGTGGCTGGAGCAGGGCCCTCAGCTAGTCAGCACCATGCCTGACCCTCCGGTCAGAGGGTCACTGCCTTCCCGACGCTGTGTCACCCACGTGAGCACAGGGTCTGCTCTCAAAATTCCAGACTGTTCCTCCAGATTGTGTTGCGGCTTGTATAGAGATGACAGTGGCCGTGTTTACGCTGCCCGCTGCTCCGCTCCCCTGCAGAAGGCAGAGTTTGGTGTTGCCTGGCTCACCCCGTGTCCTTGTCCCCGTACCCAGTGACACTCCTGTGCCGGCGCTGGATTTCAGTCTGTGCCGAGAAGCCCCTCAGTGCAGGTGGGACACGTTGTCATCCCGGCCAAGCTCTGGGTTGATAGTGGAAATTCGTCTAAGTGGAGATGCGAGGGAGGCCCCTGGCGAGGCGAGGGGTCCGAGGAGGGGAAAGGCAGAGAGAACTGTTCTGGGACTGCGTGGAGGGCCGTGAGGCGCTTCGATTTAAAAAGATGTTTCATTTGTTGCAAATGGCAATGAAAGGGTATCGGTTTTTTACCTGACTTACCTGAGAGAACTAGAGTAAAACGGTAGGGGAATACATCATTCCGGGCTTGTCAACCGACTCTCAGTCTCCAGATTTGTGATGTGTGAAGACGTTCGTTAAAGCGTAGTATTTCAACAAGAGAAAACGCAGGGCGTGTCAGCACGGACGGAACCTAGAGTAGGAAAGCCTCGAGAAGCTCTAATCCGAAAGCCGTGCCTCTGGCCCGTCACCTGAGTGCGAGGAGCAAAGCTGGAAGAGGAGTCCGCGCTCAGAAGGGGCCGTGACGTGTCCAGACGACAGCAAGCTAACGGCCGGAAGTGCGAGTGTTCGCGCGTGGGGGACGCGCACGTGCGTGGGGGACGCGCACGTGCGTGGGGGACGCGCACGTGCGTGGGGGACGCGCACGTGCGTG
>ML099414.1:0-10151 GCA_003697995.1 Taxidea taxus jeffersonii
ACATCCTCATTACTTGGCTGATAATTACTGTAGGAAAAGCTAGTGGCCACCACCTTCACCGGGTGACCACAGACCACACGGCAGTAACTGCAACTGGGGTCAGGCCTCTTTCCTTCCGAGGCATTGGGAGGAACCCAGGTGGCCCTGCTGGTGTTCCCAGCAGAAAAATAAAACTTGAATTTCTTGGTGCACAAACATCAGAAAAGCCAAAAGAAGGTCGTCTTTGAAACACCTGGCCTGAACTCTCAAAGCACATCAGCATCCCAAAAGACACACATGACAGAGGAACCATTTCCAGCAAACGGAGATGGGGGGCCGTGCCATGTGAAACCAGCCTGTGGTCCCGGATTGGGAAGACAGAGCTACAGGCGGCACCACCTGCAGAGCTGGCACCGTGGGGACCAGGACTGTGGCCTGACGTGTGTCCACAAAGTGCGTGGGAAATACCGACTCGAGGACAGAGGAGCAAAGGCCATGGTCTGGGCAAGCTCTTCACAAGTGGTTTGGAGAAAGGATGAGGTTCCGACCCAGAGAGAGAGAATGACCACACAGGTGGGTGGACGTAGACGGCCGGCGGGTGTGGACAAAGGCAATACTTGGGAGACCTACTCTGGCAACTTTTCTCTAAGTTTGAAATTATTTCCACGTGAACAGTGGACATGTATTACTTCTGCTTCAGCCGCCGAGCCTCCAGGAGCCGCTGCTCCAGGTAGAGGGCGGTGGGCCGAGGCCTCGGGCGGGCAGGGCGCGGCTCGGGCTGGGGCTGGGGCTGGGGAGGCCGCGGGAGGCCTCCCAGACTGCGGATCCTGCCGTCTCCGCACTAGTGTCTATTGCTGGGTAACAAATTACCACAGATTCAGTGACTTTAAAAAACACGCGTTTGTTACACGTACCCGGCTCTGGGGTTGGGCTCATCTGGGGCCTCTGCTCAGGGTTTCAGAAGGGCGAGGTCAGGCTGTCAGTTTCCTCCTGAGGCTTGGGGTCCTCTTCTAAGATCCCATGGCTGTAGGACTCAGGTCCCCACTTTATTTGATGGACAGCTGGAGGTCACTTTCAACTCTCAGGGGCTGCCCAGTGTCTCCTGACGTTGGCCCCGCACTGGCCTTCCCACATCCTGGGAGCTCACTTCTTCAAGGCTGGTAGGAGATTCCCTCACTCCGGTCTGTCTGCCAAGACTGCGTCTTAAATAACGGAAGCCGATCCAAGGAGTCGTAGCTCACTTCTGTCGTAGTTTGCTGGCGAGAGGCAGCCACAGCTTCCTTCTGCACTTGCGGGGACTGGGTGATTCCAGGGCATGGGTCCCGGGGGACAATACGGTTATGTCTACCATGGGTTGGGATTGGAACCAAGACGCCAGGAGACAAGCCGTGCTGGGCAGCACTGGTGTTTGGACCCAGCCAGGGTGGAGAGACCTCCTGACTTATGTTTTCAAGAGAAAAGACAACAGGGGTACCTGGCTAGCTCTGTCATGGAATTGATTTCAGGGTCTTGAGTTCAAGCCCCACATTGGGTATAGAGATTACTTAAATAGATAAAACTTACCGAGAGAGAGAAAAGACGACAGCCTACAGTAATGTCTAGTGTAGGACCATCTTAGAGAAGTTAAAGCTGAGCCCCATGAAGAGCTGGGGACCAAGATCGAAGGTTGAGTCTTATCAACCTCAAGGGCTTGTGAGACCTGCGCTGTGTTCTACAGACCAATGCTGGGAAGCATGAAAACAGGCCCCCACAGGTCCAGTGACTGAACAGCTGCTAAAACAAGAACCAACTGTCCTCAGAGGAAGATAACAGAATCCAGAGTCTTCACAGACTTCACCCAAAAATTACTGGATGTTCAAAGAAATAGGAAAATTTCCTCATAGTCAAAGAAAAAAAAAAAGCCAGCTATCAATTACTTTTCTCTCAGCTATAAATTCATCCTTTACTGCCTGCCCTACAAAATGGATCTGCTCCCCCATAGAGCAGAAACACTCCAAGTCCGTCATCACGGAGCAGGTACTGAGCCTCGTGGCAGTAAGCCAACGACTGGCGTGACACGGCCCGTGGTTCAGAGCTCTGCCCCTTGGGTACACGCCCAAAGGCGCACCCACACAGCTCTAGTTCGATGCTGGCTGGAAGTGCGACAGAGCAGTGACGAGGATCAGCTGTGTGACGTCCCGATGAATGTCACAAACCCAGTGGCCTGTGAGAGAAGCCAGACAGAAGGGTTGAAACTGTACAGGCCACGGCCAGGAAGTTTGCAAGAGACAATGTGGTCTGTGGCCTAGGAAGTTGGGACAGCGGTCACCTTCGAGGGCATGGGGGGTGGGGGTTCTTTCTTGGGGAAGGAGGCGGCTCCAATGGGGAGAACACCGCCACAGGCAGCCTCCCGGGCCGTCACCCCTAGGACAGCCACAAGGTCCCTGCTCTGGAGGAAGGTTACTCCCAATTTCCCTGTGGAGGGACGCTCTATCCACGCTGCAGAAACCTAGACTCCGGGGTTGCCAAGGAGCTGCCCGCTCCCCGGGGCAGCCCCACTGGGAGACGCTCCTCCTCGCATGGAGCTCTGTGGCCTCTCCCTCTGCCACCTGAGGGGTGGGCAGTGGGCCTGCAGACCCTCCCCAGTCCTCCTTCTGTCTCCCTGTCCCAACATAGGGGCTGCCTCTTCTTGCCCGGAGAGGCTGACCCCTTCCCTAGGCTTTCCAGTGTACCGCCCCCACCCCCCCGTCCAGCCTGCAGTGGACCTAATGGGGGGGGCTGGCCACTCCCTCCCCTGCTGCTGCCCTGGAGCCCGGACTCTCCAGGAGCTCAGAGGGCAAAGCCCACCAGACCCCTTCCCTGGAAGCAGGTGGGCACCGCGCAGGGGTGGAGCTCTGGTGTTGGCAGGACACTGCTCTCCCAAGCCCAGGTGACAGTGACCGGCTCCCACACCATGGCAACAGCTCCAGCCATGATGAAGGGGCAGGTACCCAGCCACAGTCACAGACAGGTCCTGTGGCCCAAGTGCTGGCCGTGGTGAGGGCGGGCTGGGCTGACCTTTCCTTTGCTGAGGGGCTCTGTCCCCCTCCCTGGGCTTCCCTGGCAGACAGGTGGGCCTCATACCCTCCCAGACACGCTGGTTTCCTGGGGTGGACTGGTGGGGGCCTGGGTCCTCTCAGAAGTCACCAGCACCCCAGGCTACTTGACCCAGGAACCAAGCAAGGGGCTGGCCATTTTGAGGGGCCCTAGCCTAGCCTTGGGTTCCAGCAGCTTGCCCAAGCCCCTCTCTAGCCCCAGCCCTGCCCCCAGCCCAAACTGCCCCAGCTCCGCCCGCCACGCCCCCTGCGGTGTGCGTGTATGGGGGGGCAGCTTCTCTGATTCCTAGCCATGATCTTGCTTTTCTGAGGGAAGCTCAACAGCCAAGAGTGCCTCCTCGCCATGGAGACCACTTAATTTGAAGCCTCACGGGCAGCTCAGTTCCCTGGTTGTTGAGCCTAGGGAGCTGGGGGTGGGAGGAACTTGTCCCCAAGGCCGATCAGGTCATGTTGTCCCCGTAGGCTGGGAGATGAGAGGAGACTGACCTGCATGGGAGGGTGAGCACAGATGTCCTGGGGTCAGAGGGAAGCCTGGGACCCCAGGCCATGAGCTGGGGTCATTCTGAGACCCCCAAGGATGGAGGGTGCTCTCAAGCCTGACCCCCGCACCCCTGCCCCTGCTTGGGTGACCACTGGCCTTGGCCTCTGCAGGAAGGCCCCAGCACAGGTGGTCAGTCATGCATTCGCAGGTTATTATTAACCCAGGAGTGACGTCACCGGCAGCCAATGGGAGCAGGGTTTATTTCCAGGCTGACAGCTTGATAACGGTTAATTTTAGCTGGATCTTCTTTCCCCAGGCTCATGAAACCTCAGCCAGCCAAAGAGGGGGCTGCCTGTATCTCCCCAAACAGCTCATGGCTGGAGGCACCTGGGGGCCCCGGGAAGGGACTAAGGGGGCAGGTCTGTACCCCTTCCTTCTGCCCTACTCTTCAGGAAGTGCTCTGTGAGGCTGATGGGCCCCTTCTTTGCTCACCAAACTCCAACACATACCCTTGGTTGCTGTGTGGGCCATTGTGACAAGCGGCTCAGATCTGGGAGCAGGGGGAGGGTGAGGGGGAGGGAGGAGCACAGGTGGGACCCAGTTGGCTTCTGTCCAGAAGGAACACTGGTCTGGCTCGGCCTTCCAAGCTGACTGCAGGCTCTGCCCTCCTTGGCTGTGACCTTGGCCCCCACGGTTTGCCCATCTGTGCCCAGTGGACTCATGGTCCCTGGGTCTCGGCGGCCTGGTGGCCCCGCCCAGCACTGGGTGAGCTCACAAGGCTCCCACCGGCTTTTGCAGAGCTACTCAGCACTTCAGCACTATTCGAGGATCGGCGCTTACCCAGCTCCAGGCAGCAGGTAGTAGTTGTTGGTCTCCAGGACCACGTACTGGCTAGGGCTCTTTCAGTGCCACTGGCGTGTCGTCGTTCAGGGTCATGCCATATTCACTCTCACTGTCCAAGTGAGCTCGGGTGTATCTCAGAGGCCGAGAGGCAGTGACCCCAAGGCCCTGCAGGCAGCCCAGCTGTGGGTCGATGGGGCACATCCTGGGGACACAGAGGCACTTTGGAGAAACCACCTGAGACCTCTGCCTGGGGTCGGCACGTTGGGCCTCTGGGGAGGATGCTGCATTCCAGCAGCCGTGGCCACGGCCCAGGGCAGCATGGCCTCCTGGCACAGGCGAGCCCCGGGATGACTTGGTTCCCACTGGGCTGACAGTATCATGTGAGCTGGGAGTAGAGCTCAGACCTTGTCGGGGGCTGGCCTGCAGGCAGCCTGGGAGCCCAGGGGGTGGTGGCCCCACTGGGGAAGTTGGGTGGACGTCCCCAGGGACCTGGGCCCCCTGCAGTGGTTTGGCCCACCCCAGCCTCAGCCACCCCAATTTGGTGTCTCCCAAACTCCTGCTAACCTTCAGGTAGGAGGGACGCATCAAACCTAGAGGGCAGCTGTGTGGGGGTGGGGTGGGTCTCCAAGCTTGCCAGGAGTTTATTTTTAATCCTGGCTCAGGTTTGATGGTATCAGCAGCACTTGGAGGTGCTGGGAGTCATCTGGGAGCCCCTCCCTGCCTGGAAGGGTTAGGAGTCCCTCTGCCTGCAGATGTAGACCTTGGTCCTGTGGGGCAGACCCCACCCCACGACAACTCAGTGGGAGAGCCTGTTACCTCCCTAAGAGACCTCCCTATGGGCTGGGGAGAGCTGCGTGGCCCCAGCCACTGCCCTGGGCCTCTATGCCTCCCGACCTGCTGGGGGTCACATCTCTGAGGGCTCTCTCAAGCCAGTGCCCCGGTGGAAGGTGCTGGACACCTGGCCTCGGCTGTCACCCACTCACCTTGCTTGACTTCCCAGACATTGCAGCGACAAGGACGAATCAGGCAGGAGTGGTCTCCCATTGATGGGAGGTGTGGCCATGGGGACAGAGGCCAGCAGACAAAGAGGCCTATACACTCGGTTGCCACACAACACAGGGCTGCCCACCCCTCCCCTTAAAACCCATGATGGCCTTTACCCTGGTCTGCCCAGGACCCTCCGAGATGCCCCTGCCCCCACTTTCTACAGAACCAGCCCACGGGTGACTTGGCAGTGTGATCACACCGGGGCCAGGAGTGAGGGAACCCCTGCTCACTCAATGCCCATTAGGGCATCTTGGGGAGCTATCAGTGGGCTCTGGGAACAGACTTAGAATGTGCCCAGCGTGGAGAGAGGCCCAGGGTGGACAAGAGCCCTTTGCAGGAGCCTCAGAGGGAGAGTGGTCAAGGTACACATGCTCAGGAGCCTCAGGCTACTTGGCCAAGCTGAGGGGATCTTGGAGACATGGTTTTCAGGCCATGCCATGGGGCGTGGTGGGGGCACGCCAGGGTGAGCCCATGTGGCAGACACATGGGGACCGGGGGCCTGAAAGTAAGCCAATTTCAGGGTCCCAAAGGAGGAAGGACCTGCACGACCTGGGCCACGCTGGGGTTCATTTACTCATTAGGCCAGACCTGGCGCTTGGAAAAAGCGGGCCAGGACTGTGGCCCAGACCCTGGCCTCAGCCCCTGCCCCTCCGGCTGAGGCCTGACCTGCAATTTCCTGTCCCTGGGGCGGGCCCGGTCCCCAGAGACCTCCTTTGAGGTTTGGAGTGCCTTTCCACCTCTCCTGTCCAGGAGGGCCTGAGCCCCGCCACTCGCTCGGCTTCTGCTCCTCGTCCTCCATCTCCCGCTGCCTCTCTCCCTCTCTGCCCCTCCCTCCCGCTGCTCCCCGCGCCCCGCTGCTCCCCGCTGCTCCCCGCGCCCGCCGCTGCGGCTCCCGGCCTGACTCCCTCCGGGGCGCCGGGCGTCCAAGCCTTTGTAGCTCGCCCGCTCGCCGCATCTCCCCTCGCGTCCCTGCCGCGCCCGCGCGCCCGTGTCGCCGCGTCCCTCGCACCCCGCCCCGCCCCGCCCCCGCCGGTACCGCATTGCCGTACCGCAGGGCGCAGTGCACTGCGCGCGCTCCGTCGATAGGTGGACCCCCTCCCGGAGAGATAAAACCGCCCGCGCCGGCGCCGCCGGTCCCTCTGGCTGAGACCTCGGCTCTGGGTAAGGACGCTCGGCCTCCGGGTCTCCGCCTCCGCCCCCAGCCTTCGGCCGCGGGTCCGCTCTCCCGGGGCCCGGCCTGGGGCGCAGCGGGGCGAGGCTGTGCGGCTCGCGCGGGCTTCGGCTGGCCGCAGGGCTCGGTCCCCGCGGGCGACGGCGGTGGGGTGGGGGCCCCCGCGGTGGCGCTTGTTTATGCGGTGGTGCCGGCTGGGGACAGGTCTTCTGGGCGTCGGCGATGGCCCCACAGCTGTGACCTTGGGACCGGTGGCGTGGGGGGTGGGGGCTGTTGGGGATGCCGGGCGGGGAGGGGGGGAAAGGAAGCCCTGGGGGGCACTCGCCACCCTGTCCCCTCGGCCAGGGAGGTATCCACTTGGTGTCTGCACCCTAGGGTGCGCCACTGCGGCCTACTTTCCCTCACCCAGCGCCCTGTCCCCTCCTGGGCTGCCTAGGTTTCTCCATTGACCTCCAGGATGGGGCAGGGGTTGTGGTCCTGGGCCCCCATGGAGGAAAAGGGGCAGAGGGGTCCCCTGCCCCACCAGGCTGCAGGCATCTGTCTGGCACTTCCTGGGCTTGGCTGCTGGGGCCAGATTCCTCCCCACTCTGAAGAGCAGGGACCTCACCTCCCTGCCCTCCAGTCGGGATCCAGGATCCGGGATCCGGGAGAGCCCAAACTATTCTAGGCCCCTGATCTGGGCACCACCGTCCTGTGGGAGCTCTGGCCCAGCCCGTCTCCCCTGGTGCCAGCCTGCCTGGCAGGGACGAGGGGAAGATGGCGCCCTCCCTGCTTGAGGAGGGGAGTGGGGAGCCCTGACCATTTCTCCACCCCAGCAGCATCGGGGCTGGTGGGGGTGGGGTACAGCAGGGGCCCAGGACTCCCGGTGGGGGAGCAAGCATCAGGGACAGACTGGAGCGCAGGGCAGGGTGACTCATCACAGGCTCCTGACCGGCCATGGGGTTTGCCCAGCCTGGTGTTTCTCCAGCTCTTGGGAGGACGGTTAGCCTCCTTCATGGGGGTGCTCTGTGGGCATGACACCCAGATATTTCGGGCAGATTGGACTGCTGGGGCTTGCCACCTGACCCACATGGGCCAGGCACAGGCTGGGGGGGTCCTTCCTGCCCTACCAAATGTGCAAATGTGGCCCCATGGGAGGGTCGGTGGGCAGGGATGTGCTTGCAACCCGTGCTGGCCGGTGTCTTTGCCGGCTTCCCTCTGAGGCTCTCCATCACCCATCCCCTCACCCCAACCCCAGAATCCCCGATCAGCAGCCCCCGCCCCGAGCCACAGCGCTCCAGGCTGTCCAGCCCTTCCCCGCAGCCCGGGCAGAATGGGCAAGGAGAAGACCCACATCAACATCGTGGTCATTGGCCACGTGGACTCCGGCAAGTCCACCACAACAGGCCATCTCATCTACAAGTGCGGAGGCATCGACAAGAGGACCATTGAGAAGTTTGAGAAGGAGGCGGCGGAGGTGAGCACCCCCCCCCCCCCCCGAGAGGACAGGTTCCACACGGTGGCTGGGCTGGAGCTTCCCTGACTCTGTGGCAAGGGGCTCAGCTGATCTCCTCCAGGGCAGGAAGGCAGGAGCCCTAAAGACACCCGCGTGGGGCACAGGTACCTGGGAGAGCCCAGCCGGAGTGGCTGTGAGGGGGTGGCAGCCTCTCTCTGGAAACCTGCTTGGTGTGGGTGGAGGGACAGCCTGGGGATCTGCCCCCCAGGGTGGGGGAGGTGACCTGGAGGCAGCATTTCTGCCCCACAGGGGTCCACACCAGGCTCTGGAACTCTCTGCCACACTGGGCTTGAGAAGCCTGCATCCAGGGTGGGGTTCCTGTGTCCCCAGGGCTGAGTTCTGGGGCTGGAGGTGATGCTGCCCTCGCTTGTCCTGGGGCCGGGCCAGGCCTCAGGGTGGCTATTAATAGCTGACTGATGGGCACTCAGCCCATCAGCTCCATTTTCTGGTGCTGGGCTGGGGAGGGCCGCCTGTCCGGGGTGGTGCTCTTTTGGGGGGGCCCTGCTTGCCTGGGGAGGATAGGAGGGGCCCCGTTGGCTGACCTCCTTTCTCTTAAGTGGCTGGGACCCATGGGTGGGAAGTGGCCACAGAGTGGGGGGGATCTGCTCTTGACAATCTCTGCGCCCACCCTGGGCTCTGGGAGAAGCCCCTGTCTTGGAGGCTGTGAGGGTTCCTTCTGGATGACAGGGGGTCGGGGCCAGGGCCCAGGAGGAGTCAGTGGCTGGCCTGGGCTGACCCTGCTCAGGGGAGTGTGTGTGCGCGTGTGCGCGGGCGCTGGGGGATTGGTTGCGCGGTGCTGTCTCCTTCCGCGCCTAAGCCCAGAAGCTGCGTCACTCCCTCCTTCCCTGCGGGTTGGCGCTGTGGGAGGCCTTTGCAGGATGTCTGGGTCCCCTCTGGGGCCTGTCTGGGTGGCCCTCCGGGCTGGGCAGCCTCCCCGGAGGCCAGAGCACTGTCCACGCAGAGCCCTGCAGGGAGGACTGCCTGGCTGGCAGCGGTCTCGGCAGCTGCTCTGAGCACAGCTCTGGTCTAGGGCACAGGGGTCTCGCTGGGCGGGGCACCGAATCTGCAGGGGGAGCACAGAAGGCGAGGAGGAGCCTCAGAGCCACTTGGAAGCACTGTCTGTCTGTAGAAAGAGCTGGAAAGCCAGGCCCTCCCGTGCAAGAGCATCCCTTCTTTTTTTCCCTTAAAAAAAATTAGAGGGCTTTTTTTTGGGCTTGACTCCTTGACGGTGGTGTTGCCAGCCTCTGGCTAACGCAGGGCTCTGATCTGCGGACGTTGGGGTGGTCAGCTTCAGATAAGGGGGCACCCTCGGCCAGGGGAGGCGTTGAAATCGCCTGGTGGCTTCCCTCCAAGCCGGATTCCCAGGCCCTTGCGCCACCTACTGGCGGATGTTCAAATGGCCGCCGTCCGGCTGGCAGGAGGCCGGACCTGGGCACACAGGGTGGCGGGGCTTGGGCAGGGCAGGGTTGAGGTCCCGGTGTCCCTCAGAGGTTCTCACCTCTGGCTCCCTCATCCAAGAGATGGGCTCAGAGTCCCAGGGACCCAGGGGGACGCCTCTGCGGGGACACGTTCCCATGGCCAGCTGAGTCCTGGGTCCCTCCTTGTGCCACGCCCCACCCCTGCAGATGGGGAAGGGCTCCTTCAAGTACGCCTGGGTGCTGGACAAACTGAAGGCAGAGCGGGAGCGCGGCATCACCATCGACATCTCCCTCTGGAAGTTCGAGACCACCAAGTACTACATCACCATCATTGACGCTCCCGGCCACCGGGACTTCATCAAGAACATGATCACCGGCACGTCCCAGGTGGGCGGGGCACCCGCTTGGGGGACATCTGGGGGCCCGGGGCCCTTGAGGAGCAGCTGGGTTTCCTCGGCTTCCTGCCCAGGGCACGATGCCCCTGACGTTTGTTTTCCCTCGCCCCCGTCCCCCGGACAGAGTCCCCAGACAACTGATCAGGAGCCCCAACATCTCAGCCAGGCAGGGGTGTCCATAAGGACCGCTGGCCACTGCCAGGGCTGCCTCGGCAGACAGACAGTGGGACAGGCAGACAGACCCAGAC
>ML099414.1:10551-22317 GCA_003697995.1 Taxidea taxus jeffersonii
GATGAGTCGGAGCCTGAAGCGGAGTTTTCAGAACCTGAGACCAGGCACCTAGACACAGTGAAGCAAGAGGACGCCCGGCCTAGGAGGGTGGCCATTTGCTCTGGCTGGTGCCGTGGCCACCACACTGAGAGAGGCAGGCATGGAGGGGAGACTGTCCTCGAGCCCCGTGGTCAGGGCGCAAGGCTGGGGACCCTGCCCCCATCTTGCTGGGCTGCATGTTTGCGTGTGGTGGGTCCCACAGAAGACGACGCACATGCGTGCACACACACACATAGACACACACACACACAAAGATGGCACGCACTTGTGGGTGAGCTGACTGCACCCTCCACCCCCGGGGAGGCTGACAGAACACCTGCCCTGGACATCCCGTTCCCGACCCAAGTGCAAGGAGCTCTCGCTTGATCTGTGCTGTCTAGGGGACACAGCCCCTGGGAGTGGACTGGGCAGTGCTGCCGGCCCCCTCCCCTTCTCCCTGCCTGTGGCCAGCGGGCTGGGGGGGCTCTGTGCCAGGAGGGCACTGGGTATGTGGTCAGGAGAAGCCCTAGGCAGGGAGGGCTCAGCTGTGCCTGGAGACAGTTGGTGCAGTGGTTGGGGAGCAAGGCTGCACTCTCTACCTCAAGCCTGCCCACTGGCCCAACTCTGGCCCTTCTTGCTCCGGTGCCAGCCCTGCCCAGGGGTCTGAGGGTGCAGGAAAGGGGGCTGAGCTGGGCTGGGTTCTGCTTCTTTTCCCAAACCTTTCCCAAGGCTTCTGTGATGTCGGGAGTGTGAACTGGTGGGTGGGGAGGGTACGGGCCAGCTGGGCCACAGCCTGATGGACGTGATCGGCTTCTGGTACAGAGCTGGCCGGCAGGGTCTGTGTGCCCCTGCTCCCCAGACGCCCTCAGGTCAGATGCCTCCTTCAGGATTCCGGGAGAGTCCTGGGGAGGCCGTGGGGCTAGGGTGTAGGGCAGGGTGGGTGTAGGTGGTCTCCACCTCCAGCGGGTACTTTCTTCCTGTCCAGATGCCGTGGTTCAAGGGCTGGAAAGTGGAGCGTAAGGAGGGGAATGCCAGTGGCGTGTCCCTGCTGGAGGCCCTGGACACGATCCTGCCCCCGACGCGCCCCACAGATAAGCCCTTGCGCCTGCCACTGCAGGACGTGTACAAGATTGGCGGTGAGTGGGGGTACGAGGTCCCACTGGCTGCGGGCACCTGGCCCAGCCTACCCTGGCGAGTTCTGCCCCTCACTCCCCACTCCTGAGACCAGGGCCTTTCATGCCAAGTTGTCTGGCTCTCCCCCAGTGCCATAGACTTTCTGGGGGACCATCCATCCGTCTGCCGATCCCCCGTCCGTCCATCCATCCAGTCATCTGCCTGTCCGTGCCTACAGCTGCCCGCCCACGCGCCCGCCCACCCCCACCCGTCCGTCTGTCCATGCATCTGCCCACCTGCCCACTCCTACCCATTCATCCGTCTGTCCAGGGTCTTCTTGCCTTCAGCCAAGCCCTCAGCCCTATGCCAGGAGCTGGTGGCACATGGGTAACTCCCATGTCCCCTTCCCCCCGCGGCAGTCCCAGTCCTGTGGGAGACAAGACGTGCTCCAGACCTGAGGTGACAGGGACACCACAAACGAGCACGAGGCCGACAGGCACAATCCCAGGGCGTGGGCTGAGTGCAGGGGTGTCGCACTCACCTAGCACAGAGGCCGGCCACCAGCCCAAGGCTCTGTCGTCCCACAGCCGGGGTTGGGGGTGGAGCATCCCCTCCCTCGCTGAGCGGGGCAGACGCCCACCAAGCAGCCGCACAGCCTGAGCGGACCCGTGAGAAGTGCGGGGGCACCTGTGCCCCTTTGGGGTGGCCCCTGACATCAGTGGGCCCAGGCAGGCTGGTCCTCGACCGCCCTGCTCTTGTCACACCCGGCGGGGCCTCAGACGGTGCCCCCCCCGGGGGACAGCTGCCACCTGGGGGAAGGGACAGGCCTCCAGGTCCAGATGGGCCTCTCTTTGCCCATGTTCCCCTCACTTTGCTCCTGTCCAGGCGTTCCTGGGAATTCAGTCCCTTCTTTTCCTGACAGGGTGAGGGTAGCCTCTGCTTCTCTCTGAATCTCAGTGTCTGCCTTGTTTCCGGGGTCTCCCTGCGCCGCTCTCTCTGCCCCACCTGCCCCTCAGCCCCCTTCCTCTCCGCCCAGGCATTGGCACTGTGCCCGTGGGCCGCGTGGAGACAGGCATCCTTCGGCCGGGCATGGTGGTGACCTTCGCACCTGTGAACATCACCACGGAGGTGAAGTCTGTGGAGATGCACCACGAGGCCCTGAGCGAGGCCCTGCCCGGAGACAATGTCGGCTTCAATGTGAAGAACGTGTCGGTCAAGGACATCCGTCGAGGCAACGTGTGTGGGGACAGCAAGTCCGACCCTCCCCAGGAGGCTGCCCAGTTCACCTCCCAGGTGGGCTGCCCGTTCCCCAAGGACAGGGACAGGGAGGTCCTTGGCATTAGCAGAGTGCTCGATCCCTGTTGAGCATGGCCCTTGGGAGGACTGGACCCTTGCTTTAAAATGAGGCCACCCAGAGCTTGGGGCAGGGCTGAGGGCCCTCACAGGGAGAGCACACGCTGGGGCGGGCCCCACCTTGTTGCTGAGCCTCACTGAGGTCCCACGTGGGTCCTGAAAATGTTTTCATTTGTCGCTGGACATCTCTGTACTATTTTATTCTCTACGTTCTCACTGTACCCTCTCTGATCACCTCTTCACGTGACAGGCGTAATGGACTTGTGGGTAGGACTTGTGGTGCGGCTTCTCATCGTGCCTCAGCTCTGGCCCGGGCACACGGCATAAGCCCTGCCCACTGGCCCTTCCCACAGGGCACCTGTCGGTGGTTTATCTCTTGTGGTTCACCAAGTGCTTCCTGAGGACCCTGGGGTTCATGCCAGGGGTGTGGGTCCCCCGTGGCCTGACCTTCCCTCATGGTCGGCCCCCAGCCCCAGGGGATTCCAGCCTCCCTTGGGTCTGACACCCCCTTGCCCACTCTGGGTGTGTCTGACAGCCCTGTGCACGTCTTTGCCCAGGTCATCATCCTGAACCACCCGGGGCAGATCAGCGCCGGGTACTCACCGGTCATTGACTGCCACACGGCCCACATCGCCTGCAAGTTTGCGGAGCTGAAGGAAAAGATTGACCGGCGCTCGGGCAAGAAGCTGGAGGACAACCCCAAAGCCCTGAAGTCGGGTGACGCAGCCATCGTGGAGATGGTCCCTGGGAAGCCCATGTGTGTGGAGAGCTTCTCTCAGTATCCACCTCTTGGTGAGCTGGGCCGGGGCGAGGGAGGTGCAGCCTGGATGGGGCTGGTCCGGGCTGCGGCAGAGGGCCGCATGGGGTGAGGGGCGGGCGGGGGAGGCTGTCCTTCACTTTGCTGTGGCCTCCAGCCTCCATCTCATGGAGCGTTGCTGGCCCTGCTGGGCAGCTCTGGGAGGAAGACCGCAGGCCCACAGCCAGTCTGGCGGCAGAATGAGGGCTGCCTGCTGGACGTCAGCTGGCCACAGGTTTCCCTGGGATGACCCGCAGGCCTGTGTCAGAGTTGCCTCGCGCAGGTTGCTGGCCAGCGTCGTCCTAGCTGAAAGGGTACACTCCGGGCCCGGCGTGTCACGGAAGCCCCACAAGGCCTGGGGTCGTTCCTGCCGCCTAAGGAGACCAGAGCCTGAGAGACATTCTCGCTCTGGTGGACCGCACCGCCCGCCCGGGAAACGGGCGGGGGAGGGAGGATGCTGTGAGCTGGAGTGCGCCTGCGCGTGGCATCCCGGCCCGGGGGGGCGGGGCTCCGCTCGCCCCTCACGCCCCCTCCCCGCAGGCCGCTTCGCGGTGCGCGACATGCGGCAGACGGTGGCCGTGGGCGTCATCAAGAACGTGGAGAAGAAGAGCGGCGGCGCCGGCAAGGTCACCAAGTCGGCGCAGAAGGCGCAGAAGGCGGGCAAGTGAAGCGCGGGCGTCCGCGGCGCGCCCCTCCCCGGCGGCGCCGCGCCCCGCCCCCGGCCCCGCCCCCGGCCCCGCCCCCGGGCCGGCGCCCCGCCCCCCCGCCAGGCGCACGCCTGCACCTCCGCTTGTAAGAGGCTCTCGGTCAGCGACTGGATGCTCGCCATCAAGGTCCAGTGGAAGTTCTTTAAGAGGAAAAGCGCCCCTGCCGCCCCCGCTTCCGCGCCCAGCCTTCGCCGCGCTCAGTGCCCGTTTTGCCAATAAACTGAGCGACCCCAGACCCGTGTGCGCCTACTTCTGCGTGGGGTGCGGTGGGGTGGGGGCCGTCCGCCCCGCGCTCTCCCCAAGCCCTTTCCCGCCCCGGTGTCCCACCCGCACCCGTCACCGCTGCCGGGGGCCTGGCCGGTGTCCTTCCGCGCTACCCAGGGTGGGTGGGGGCCACACGCTGTGGCCCCCCCCGCACTGGAGGCCTGATCCTAAGTCCAGCGGTCCGGTTTGCAGTGCGGGGGCCGGGGGCCGGGGGCTTTGGGAATGCCCTCCTGGGGGCGTCCAACACAAAGACTCCGCAGAAGGGGGCTGAATGTCCCGAAGGTCTCTCTGAGCACAGGAGGCGAGCTGAGGGCTCCTCCCCACCAGTGACTGCCCCACACAATGTTCTTCACCGGGTTCCTCGCTCCCACTACGGCCTCACTCCCTCCACCCCAGGCAGTCACTGTGGCTGGAGAGAATCACCTCATGCATCCTGCTCTTCAGCGAGAGCCTGGGCGCACCCAGGACCTCCAGTCCCCAAAACCCTGGAGAAAGCCGGGACTGTGGTCAGCAAAGACAGGAGGTGCTGTCCTTGCTTCCTGCCCGGCCATCCCTGCTCTAGGAAAGAAGCTCCTTGCTGTACCAGGGGTTGGTGCTGCAGGAACCCTGCCCGCGTGGGGCAAGGATGGACCCTCGGGTTCCCCATCCATGCTCACAGTAGGGGACGGGGCTGGGGGCTCCCCTCCGGGGGAGCAGTAGGCCAACCATGTGAGTCTCTAGGGCTGCTGCAACAAATGACCTCAACCTGGCTTACAATGGCAGAGGTGTCCTCTCCACCCGCCAAAGGCACTGTGGTTGGGACATAATTTGGGCACTGGTAGGGCCATACTCCCCCCAGAGGCTCCCATTCCTTGCCTCTGGCAGCTTCTGGTGGCTGCCAAAGTTCCTTGGCTTGCAGCTGGCCCACTCTGGGCTCTGCCCCACAGTCACGTGGCTTCTCTTCTGTGTGTCTGATGGCCTTCGGCTTTCTCTTGTAAGGACGCAGGTGACCGGCCTACGTGAGAGCCCCGCATAATCTCATCTTGGGACCCATAACGGAGCTGCTTCTGCAGAGCCCTTCCTGCCACACAGGCCACATCACAGTTCCGGGGTTGGGGCCTGAAATCTGTGGGGGCGCATCTAGGCCACTACACTGGGAGAGGCTGCTAGCCCTAGAGATGGGCGCTTGTGGCTCAGAGGTGTCTCCCCGCCTGTCCCCAAGGGGGCCTGGGTCCCAGGAAGTTGCATGAACAGAGTGGGACAAGAAGGAAGAGTCTGGTAGCCAGACAGTGATTTGTGGCCTGCTCCCCGGGCAATGGTGCAGACCCATGTGGGAAGGGTCCGGACTGACCCACAGAGGCCTCCAAGGAGGGGGGCCCGAGTAGGAAAATACAGACAGAGGAAGCCCAGGCAGATTTGTTTCAGACAAACAGTAAATAATTTTTTATTTTTTATTCATTTTATCTATTTTTAAAGATTTTATTTATTCATTTGAGAGAGAGAGGCAGAGACAGAACACAAGCAGGGGAGAGGCAGAGGGAGAGGGAGAAGCAGGCTCCCGACTGAGTGGGAAGCCCGATGTGGGGCTTGGTCCCAGGACCCAGGGATCATGACCTGAGCCAAAGGCAGACGCTTAATGACTAAGCCACCCAGCCATCCCCCAATAATTTCTTAATATAAATATGTCACATACAGTATTTACACAGAAAAAATATTTGTTCTTTATTGGAGATTCAAACCTGACTGTGTATTTTGTCTACGACCCTACCTTAGGAAACCAGGTGCTTCCTGCTGCTCTCCTGGGCGCCCCCCCCACCCCCAGACTTCTGTTGCTGGGGGGACCTGGTGACCCGAAATCTGTCTGCCCCAGGAAGCTGTCCTCATGGGCTTGACCCAGTTAGGGTTGGGGTCAAATCTAATTAAACTGCCAGCCTGGGACAGGGTGGGAGTGAAACACAGGCTCACTGCGGTGGAAGGACTGTGTGGTCCTTCTGGGCCCCTCCCTTCCCCTCCCCTCCCCGCCGCCCCTCTCCCCTCCCCTCCTGTCTGTTGTGGTAACTCTGGGTCCCTCTGGGAGCCCGGGTCACTCAGACACCACAGGCAGGGCTAGAGCCCAGTGTCCTGTCCAGCAGAGGTCTGTTTGCCTCCTGCCCCCCCACCCCTGCTGGTCGCCCCCCCCCCCGGAGGGGGTGCATTTCTGGGACAGGGTCATGGATGCTTCCAGGTTTATAGACTCAAGGGAGGGTGTGGAGACAGCGGTGGGAGCACTTCCTCCTCCCCACCAGGGTCTGAGGCAGGTGAAGGTGCTGGCTGTGGCCCAGCATGGGGTTTCTGGGGAGGGTCTCAGCACTTTGGGCCCGTTCTGGGGCCAGGCGATGAAGGCAGGTCCAGAAAGTTCCATACACCCGGATCTGGAGCCTGGCAGGTTCGGGGCCTCGTGGCACCCCTGGTGCCAGGCTCAGAAAGGGGCCCACGGGAAGGCCAGGGGACCTTGGCCTCAGCCTGGTGGGGGTGCAGCAACTCTGGGCACCCGTGGGGGCAGCACCCACCTCCAGCACTCTCCAGCAGCGGGGTGGGGAGGCCTACACTCAGGGGGCGGGGCTTCTGGGGGCCAGTGGGCCCTGACCACATCTCAGGCTTGGACACAGGCAGGGGAGGGGAGGTGTGTGGAGGGTTTGGGACCGGCACAGCCTCCTCTGTGACAGCTCCGGCTTCGGCTTCGGTTCTCACAGATGCGTACCATCACATGTGATCACACTTCGCCGGGCCCCAGGGACCCAAGAGAGCAGTCAGGACAGAGACAAGGCCTTGGTATGCAAACCGTTTTGACTTCTAGAAGGTTCTTAGGACCTGAGGTACTTGGACTGAACTTTGAGAGCTGCTGATCTCAGCGAAGCACAAGGACAGAGCGGGTGACTCCCCTCCTGCCTCTGACTCCCCTCCTCCCCTGCACTGATCTCAGTGCTCCCTGGGGCTGGGCCCTGCAGGCCTGAGGCCAAGGTGAAAGCTTGGAGCGCAGGGGGAGGGGGGCATTCCTTTGGTCCGGTGGGCCCTTTCCCACGGCAGGCCAGCAGGCTGAGCTGGGTAGGGGACACCAGAGTGGCAGCTTGGGGAGCCCCCTGGGCAGCTGGATGGGCCTGTGGAGGGGACACCGAGGTGGGTACCACAGCTTGACCATACTCGACAACCTCAGGGCTGGGGGCCCAAGCTGGGACACAGATTGGCACTCACAAAGGGTTCACATGCCTGGGCTATGGAGGGGGACGTGGAGGCCCAGAGAGGTGCCCTGGATGCCCCGGGCTGTCTGGGGCCCAGGCTCAGTGCGGCAGCACCTGAGGCCAGGGCCATGGGGCAAAGTGCCACCACTCTCTGCTGGGCTCTGGATAATTATTTTTCAAGATTTTATCTATTGATTTGTCAGAGGGAGAGAGAGAACACAAGCGGGGGCAGGGGCAGAAGGAGAAGCAGACTCCCCCTGAGCAGGGAGCCTGATGCAGGACTCGATTCCAGGGCCCTGGGATCTGAGCCAAAGGCTGACACTTCACCTACGGAGCCACACAGGCGGCCCTGGGCTGTGCATAATTTAAAGCAGGAGCCACCAGGACCCAACTGGCAGCTTCACTCTTCACTTTGGGTGCCTCTGAAAAATTCAAGAGTTGTTGAGCCTGCGAAGTCCTGCTGGACTGGCCAGATCAGGTCGTCTCTTGTCCTCGTCTGCCCAGGGCTCCTGGCGCCCTCCCCTCAAAGCAGACATCATCTTCTCCACCCCCCCGCCCAGGGTCCAGCATGGCCCTGGCAAGGACAATTCTGTGTCTGAACAGTAGTTTCGGACCCCAGCAATGGGGTTTTGGGGTTTTTCACACGGGAGTGACTGTCCTTGTGGGTAACTGTGGGTATGTCTCCGAGTGGGACTAGGGGTATGCCAGATCAAATCTGTACATCTCTGGTGTGCACCCAGTGTGAGCTCTGCACGCCTGTGTGGGGCTCCTGGGGTGTGGGGAGAACTGGGGGGGGATCCCGGAGCTCTGAGAGCTGGTGCCATGGCTGCAGGCATTGTGTATGTGTACACAAGTAGATGTAGGTGTGCGTGTGTGTGCCCACGTGTGTGCGTCCATTTGGATGCGTGTTTGTGTGTGCTCCAAAGAGCACACGTCTATGTGTGCTCAAGTGTGTGCCCGTGTACACCATCCCATGTCTCAGCCCTGTGTGCCCTGCTGGCCGGCTGTCTAGTGCCAGAGCTGAGCCCCCGAGAAGCATCTGTGAGAGGCCGGACGCAGGCCGGGCTGGGCCCTTGCTCTGTCCCCTGGCCTGGTAGGCAGAAGGTCGCTGGGCGGCTGGGCTGTCAGGGGTGCGCTCTCGCTCTCGAGGTTGCTCTCAGCTCCGCTGGGGTGAGTCAGTGCGGGATGGAGCATGGTGTCAGTAAGAGATACGAGGTGCCGGCTCCTTCCCTGGCTTCGCTCCCTGTGTCTCACTGTGGGGGTCATCTGGGGAGGAGGTAGAAGGGGGTGGGGGGCTTGAATCAAGAACAGCTCAGGGGCGCCTGGGGGCTCAGTGGGTGAAGCCTCTGCCTTCCTCCGGTCATGGTCCCAGGGTCCTGAGATGGAGGCTCTGCTCAGCGGGGAGCCTGCTTCCTCCTCTCTCTGCCTGTCTCTCTGCCTGCTTGTGATCTCTGTCAAATGAATAAACAAATAAAAATCTATATATATAAAAAAAGGACAGTTCAGACGTAGGCTCGGAGCCAGGGGTCTGTCAGCGTGGAGGCCCAACCTGCCTCATCACCCACGGTCCGGGCCTGGACTGTGGGCTGAGTGGGGGCCCAAGGCAGGGTTGGGGGAGGTGAGAGAGCACCCAGGTTGTGCTTGTCCGGTCTCCACCTCGGGCAGAGTGGGTGGGCCTGGAGACGTCATGGGGGGGGCAAATGGGTCCCTGGGCTGCCTCCCTGAATGTCCTCGGTGAAGTGGGCGCTGGCAGTTCGGTGGGAAGGGAGCGTTGCTCCTGCAGGCTCATGGAGAGGGCACGGGGGGCTGTGGGCTGGGCTTGTGCCAGCCCTGTGTGCCGGCTGGGCCTGCTGGGATGCCTGGCCCAGCACCCTGGGGTCTGGTCACTGCCAGCTGCCATTTGAAGTTACAGCAGCCAAGCAGGTTAGGGCCACTGGGCGCCTGGGGTCATCGGCTTGGAAAGCGGAGGGCAATGCTGAACTGAACGGGGAGCCAGAGGGCACACAGAGGGAGGGAAGAGGCAGAGAAGAGGGCCGTGCCCCTGAATCCCATGGTGGGGAGTGTGAGATTTCCCCTTTCACCTCCTGGTCTGTGAGCAAAGCTGGTGCCCTCCCAAGTGAGCGGGGCCTAGACCTCACTCAGCTCTGTGCACCTTCAGGGCTGAGGTCTGGCCGAATGGCTCTCGGGGAGGGGTGCTCCTGGGATGCTGGCTGCCTTTACTCTGTGTGTATCTCAACACCCAGGCCTTCATTTTGGGTGAGGAAGCAGTGCAGGTTGGAAATGGAATGCACCCAGAGCCAGCCCTGGAATGGATTCATTTATTTTTACTTTAATGCTTATATAATGCTGGGCATTGTCTAACCGCTTTACAGACTTTAACTCACTGCGCTGTCGTGACAAGCCTGTGATGTATGTACTATTATTATCACCCATTTACAGACTAAGAAACCGTGGCACAGAGAGGTTCAGCAACCCGCCAAAAGCCACGTGCGTGTGTTAAGCCTGTAAACCGTGAGGCGTAGCAAAGACTCCATCGTTCCGTGATGGGGTAAACATAGCGTTTTGTCGGCAAGCTAGAACAGGACAATGTGGAAGGTGCCGGGCTACTGTGCTGAGCTCTGATTAGGAGCTGGTGATGGGCCTGACCAGCTGCCCCTTGGCGAGTGCGGACCTTCACCCAGACACTTGCCTGCACAAAGCCCTTTGGGGTGGGGGAAAGTTGCCCTCCTTCCTGATATCCCAGATTCCTGCCTCCTTTCTCATGACAATTCTCTTCCCTTGGCTTGGGTATTATTGGGAGCTTTGGGGAGAAAAATCCATGTATGTGCACTATTTCACACTAAGGTGTGGATGGCTAACTTACCAGAAATATTTGCATTTTACGAGAAGACTTTGTCAGCCTAAATCTGGGTGTGCTAACCTCAGCACCACTGCCACATGGGGATAGAGAACACCACTGCTGGGGGGTGGGAGGGCTTCCCTGTGCACTGCAGCGGCTCTCCACCCACTAAATCTAACAGCTGCTCCAGTCACGGCCACGAAAGACAGCATTGCCTGCTGTCGCCCCTAGGTGGGACTGCCTGGCCTACATGGAGCCCTCTCTGTTGGGGGGACGCCAGAAAGGGAGGTGGTTGGCACGTCTGCGCTGGGGGGCTGGACAGTCTTCTCTTCAACAGCAACCTGTGCGGGGGCTCTGCAGGACACGAAGGAAGAGGGCTCAGTGGCGGCCTGGGATTCCCACGGCTCCTTCCTGACCTCCCCTGGACGCTACTCCAAGCTGGACGTTGCTGGGGACGTTTTGCAGCTTTGCTCAGGTCAGTGTCCCAGCAGTCCCATGAGGTGGGGGCCTCTTCCCTCCACTTGAGCCGTGAGAAGCCCAGGGCTCTGCTCAAGGTCTCAGAGCTCAGACGAGATTGTGGGTCACCTCAGGGCGGCGTCCTGCAGCACCCATACCCTGCCTTCAGTGATGTGATGGGCAGGAGCCTGGTGTTCGCTGGCAGCGTGGTTCCTCAGGAGCCATCCCGGCAGGGCCGTCGGGCTGGCAATGTCTCTGGCTATCTGGGCTGATTAGAGCTTGGTCTGCCGACAGGAGATTCCAGGCTTTCTGTTGTGTCCCCTTAGCTCAGCATGTGGTGACCTTGTCCTGGGAGAGGGGGGACACGGACAGCCCACAAGCCCTACCCCAGGTTGGGCCGCTCTGTCCAAAGCCTACTGGACATCTGGCCGAGCAAGCAAGGCCCTCCAATGAGCCGGGGCCAGCCACGGGCAGGCAGCCAGGACTGAGATGCTGACAGTCTGTACGTGGGCAGCTGACCACTGTGCTGGCCACGAGCCAGTCACCATGGCACTGAGCTCCAGCTGCCCATGTCCTCCCATGGACTAGCACTGCAGTCCCTGAGCCACACAGGCCCCTGGTCTGTCATCGAGAACACGTCCCGGCTAGAGGCTCCTAGTGACGTCGAACCCTAGAACCAAGTGACTGTCATTCAAGGAATGTTGGAAAGCACCTCTCTGGGCTGGGCTGGGGGCGTTGAGTGCACAAGGGTGTGAGCGTGTGCACTGCCTGTCCAGTGGAGGGGTGGACAAGAGGCAAGCAGAGAAGCAACAGTTTCAGATCTCGATGAGGAACCAGGACTGAGAAGGGCTCAGGTGTCCACTTCAAGGAAGACCCATAAGCAGGGCCTCCCTGAGAAGATGTACAGAGTCCTCCGTGTGCTAGCAGAGGAAACAGAACTCCCGGCACAGGAAGCAGGACATGCGGGCAATCCCTTCCTGGCTTGAGGGCCACTGAGGCTGTGGTGGGAGGGGAGGGGGGGGG
>ML099415.1:8313-19155 GCA_003697995.1 Taxidea taxus jeffersonii
TAGACCACTGTCTGCACCCATTTTCTATAAATGCATGGTTAGCAAGCGGCCAACACATTTTGAGGGAAAAGAGAAATTTCCTTTTTATCCTGGTTTTGTTTTTAAGTTTAAGCCTTTAGTGTAAAAAAAAAAAAATTAAGATATATAGTAATCTAGAATACAGGCAGGACATGGTAACTTATTAGCTCCCTTTGGAAAACAAAAATATTTAGGAAGCCTTTGAAAGAACACTAAATCGTACTCGAAAGGTCAAGCTGACTTTATGAAACAATGTTCTACAGAGTAATACATATGCTGCAGCATAAGAAAGAAATACACATATCTCCAATATTATGACAGTAATAAGTAAGGTTTAGCCTCTTAGGAGTTGGGGCAGGGGGTCGTGTAATGACAAATTTGCAGACTAGAGAAATAGTTTTAATTTTTGGTGTCTCGGTTTTTATTTCACTACGTGCTAGAGCCTGCTCTGAAGCCACGGCCCCACGCTTGCCCGTGGAGGACCCAGACGTCAGAGGAGAGAATGGCTTCCTGTGTTTACACATTTGCAGATTACACACACTTGTATATTGTGTGTTTATGGCATGTAGCTAGTGTTTGTTCCCCAAAGTAATAATGTTGAAGTAATGGGTCTCATCACCCCCATGTAACACAGAAACAAAAATACTTTTGATCACAGAATTTTTTTTTTTCTTCAGAAGCCAAATTAACTTGAAGAATAACAGAGCCATTGTTTTACTGTTTCCTCAAGATAGTACTCAGTGCAAGCCAGTATTCTATGTATTAGAAATGGTTCAACACCTGCAGGAGGTGAATTCAGAATTTTATTTGTCGCTTTTTTATACTAGATCAGGTGCAGGATTGGCAGCGCACAGGCAGTGCACCACTGCAGGCGGGTGCGATGTCGTTAGCACTAGAAGCTGTAGTTTTGGAAACATAAGACTAAGTTAATATGTATTTGTGGTTTAATTAGCCCACTGAGGTTTCTTTTGTTTAAAGTGCTTATAGGTGTAATGAGTTTAATAAATGTCACACATATTTGTGAAGAAACATCCTTTTTGGTCCCTTTTGGGAATGAAAGGCACTCCTTACTCTTTATGAATTACAGGCTCCGGTTTTGCCTTATAGCTTAACTTAATGTAGTGAAATAAAGCAGACAAACCTTGAGTGTGTCTTTCATTTGCTTTCATGAGGGCTGAATGGACATGGCTCAGAGTCAGAAGACAGGCTTGGAGGGAAGAGAGTTAATAGGAGGGTCACTGGGATATGCTCCCTCTTCTGTTTCTTTAAACGAACTAAACTGAAACCCCCTATTGAGTTAGTTCACTGTAAGATAGAGGTCGGTGATGCTTGGGCTCCGTATAAATATATTCACAGAACCATTATATAAATGTCATGTTGTCAGGTCTCTATCAGCTTTTACCGCAGGTCATTGTTCCCCAAAACATCTTTTCAGATAACCTAAAATGGCCCACCCCTGATAGGTAGCCCCTCCATCCCCTTGCCCTGTCCTCCTGGACCTCTTCCTTCCCTCCCAGTACTGTAGATGAGCTGTTGGTGCTCCTGTCTGACACTGGCCCCACCACCTAGCACAGCTGGTCTCATCCTCTCATCCGTTCAAGGATGTCACTTAAACAGTTCTCCCTCTGCTCTCCTGCATCTTTCCATCATAGTGCTAGGGTTTCTCTCAGCTTAGAAACTGACCTCACGCCCCTCTTCCGCTGCCACCTCATATCTCTGCTCCCTTTACAGCGGAACGCCTTCAGAACCCTTGAGTTCTTCTCTTCCTGTTCTCATGTGAACCCATTCCACCCCAGCACATCACCAGAATTGCTCTCATCAAGTTCTCTAAGATTCTACATTGTTAAAACACAGGGCTGATTTTCAGTCCTTATCTGCTTAATCTTTCAGTAGCATCTGGCAGCTGATCTCTCCCTTCTTAAAAACCTTTCTTTTCTTAGTTTCCAGAACACAAAGCCCCTGGTTTTGCTTCTGTGTCAGTGACAACTTTTCTTCATAAGGAGTGTGCCAGGTCTCATTTCTTACACTTTTCTCTCTGCTCACTCTCAGGGATCTCACTGTTTTCAGACCATCTATTCAATTTACATACCGGGACACCTGGGTGGCTCAGTCAGTTACACGACCGGCTCTTGACTTCAGCTCAGGTCATGATCTCAGGGGCATGAGATCAGGCCCAGTGCAGAGCCTGTTAAAGATTCTCCCTCTGCACCTTCCCCTGAGTGCACTCTTTCTCTGTCTCTCCGAAATAAATAAATTCACATACCAACTCTAGAATAGTCTCTGAAAGTTCAAAACCACAGTGGACTTTCTCTCACCACATCTGCCTCTCCTGCATTCATCCTTAGCTAAATGGCAACTGTATCCTTTCAGTTGCTCACAACAAAAATCTTGGCATCAACCTTGACCCTTTATGTGCCACCTGCAGTAAGTCAGCAAATCCTATAGGCTCTATCTTCAAACTGACCACTTCACACCCTCTCCACAATTACTGTCCTGGGCCAAATCACCATAGACTTACAGACCCTGAGGTTACTGCAGTAGCATCCAAACGGTCTGGAAACCACCCTTCAATTGGTGTTCAACACAGCAGCCAGAATGAATAAGGCATTTTTCCACATAGGCTTTTTAGCTTGCCTAAGAGCAAAACAAATACGACTCCTTACAATGGCTAATGAGGTCCTACATGATATGAAACCCACCCAACCATTGCTTCCCTGAGTTCCATCTGTTACTTCCCCATGCTCCATAAACCCCAGCCACATGGGTCCCTGCTATTCTCAAGTCACCCCAGCAGGCGTCTTCTCAGGGCCTTTGCACTAGCTATCCATCCGCTTAGAAAACTCTTCTCCCAGATACCTGTATAACTCACACCCTCATCACAATCAGGCATTTGCTCAAATATTTCTTTCCTAGTGAGGCTTTTCCCTGACCACCCTATTTAATGGTGTTAAAAACGGCCATCCCCTAAATACATTCCCTATCCTCCTTGGCTGTGTTTTTTTCTGTAGCACTAAACACCAGCATAACGTACACCTTATTTTCTGACACATCACACAAGAACATAAGCTCTATAGTGCGGGGGTTTTGTCTTTTTTTTTTTTTTTTAAGTTGCTGTATCTGCAGAGGCTAGAATACCTGAAAAATGGTAGGCACGAGATAGTTTTTGAATAAATTAATGTCACCCTTTTCCTTATGTATGAGGCTGTTGATCTTTTAGCTTTATTTTTTTTTTAAGGATTTTATTTATTCGTGAGAAAGAAAGCACAAGCAGGGTTTGGAGCAGAGGGAGAAGCAGACTACCCTCTGAGGGAGGCTGATGTGGGCCTTGATCCTAGGACTCCAGGATCATGAACTGAGCCAAAGGCACATGCTTAACAAAACCACCCAGGTACTTTTTTTTTTTTTTTTTTTAAATACACAGTCTCTTTTTGTCATAAGCCAAATATCTCACTTGCCTTGAGCTTTATTGTTCTGGTGTTTTCTCTACCTAGGATATGCTTCATTCTTTCTGCACCTTCCCCAGAATTACTTTCCTGCTCTCCCTTCCTCCCATCTAGACATGACCTTGATTCACAGCCCTGTATCTCTTCAGTGCATTTTACCTCTTCCTTCTTTGTGGGCCTTTATATGCGTGTAGCCCAGTTACTGGATTGCAGACTTTCAGACACAAATTCAGGCCCTTTGTCATCCATCTGCCCTTTATTCCATTGAAAGAGCAGTCTGGACAAAGGAAAAAACCTCAGAGCCGAGTCGCTTCTTCAGTGGCAATACTTGTTTTTCCTCATTTTCTGGCAATCAGGAACATACATAATGAAATATATTTCATAGTGTGAGACGTCTGCAAAAGATAATGACTTTAAGTATTAAATGAAAGTAACATTAAATAATACGGAATCAGCCAGTGAAAATAGTTTCCTCATGCTTTTTAGCAGTTTCTGTTAAAAGTATCAACACTCATGTTTGTAACATCTAACACTTCCTCTTCTTTTTCAACCTAGGCTTCTAGTTCAGAGCCTTTGGCAGACAAGAGTAGCTACTTACTAAAACAAACACTGTTTCATTTTCACTGTACTTGTTTTTAAAGGCTACATCTGAATATGTGGTATTAATTTCCATTCCATTCCATTTCCATTCCATTCTATGAGGCACGCTGGAGCTCCACTCCTGCCTGTGGTGTAGGTATTTGGAAGGAGTGTCATGCCCCTCTCTAAAAGAAAAGGTGGATAGATGATAAAATCATACATGTTACTGGCTCTGTCGGAGAGCTAATGTGCCAGAGCAGCCAAATAGCCCGAATTTCAAGGAGGGACAGAGCCTCCCAAGGAGAGATCAGACTTGTAGACTGGCTCACCTGTAGCCCAGCATGAGAGGAAGAAGTGTTGACCATCATATGACAGGTAAGAGGAAATCAATGTTAAAAAGGCCAAACTTGGACTAACATGACAATATAAAATCCCTGGGAGCCTAAGACACCAAGGGAGCTTGCATGTACTCAAGCTCTTACCAAAACCTCTACCAGGTATTCATGGGAAAGACCTGCAGGGAGGGGAGGGTGCTAGAGCTTTAAATAGCTTCCTGGGTTTGGAGGTAGGTAGGAGAGATCTGCAGCTACTGTGGGAAAGGCAGGAGCGCTTGCCTCCTCCTGCCCAGGCTCTTCCCTCATAAGGGGCAAAAAAGACCCAAGCCACTCGGGGAGGAACAGAAAAGCATGTCTTCCCAGGGCACAGGGAAAGACCCATTGGTAAGAATGGTAAGAAAAAACCTACTCTTGGGGGCAGGGGACAAGATTCAGTCCTGAGTCCCAGGATTCCATACCAACCAGTACTATTAAAATTCTATCACTGCAGGGAGGACAGGAAACATTCCCCCACAAGGCCAGCTCCAAACACGAGTCATGGTTTTGATGGCACAGACAGAAGGGGCAAGAATGTTGAGAAAAACCATTCCTGAGGCCTGGCCACAAAGGGACCTACTCAAGACAGGCTGAACCAAAACAAAGAACCCCCAACTACCAACCTAGCAAGGAGCTAGTAACAAATAACAGCTGGTGAAGGACAGATGAGGCCGTAGAGACTTACCACTGTGGTTCAGGTGTGCAGGACAGCTGACAGCTGAGGGTGACATATGAGGGCTTGAGAAAGGTACTTCAGCCCCATCCTAAAGCACAAAATGCTAGAGGATATGAAATCTGTAATGCACTGAAGGCAACTGCAGCAACAACGAAACCGAAGCCCAGCTCAGTTTCTGACTGGATTGACCATATCCCACACAAATAGCCTGCCCATTTCCAAGTAATACTTCTCTACCTCAGTGTGTTACATAAGCAGTGACTGGCATTCAATAAAAAGTTTGAGTTACACAAGCAAGAAAAAACTCATTTTTCATAGACAAAACAATAAGGCCATATACAGATATGACCGGATGTTGGAATCATCAGAGGGGGACTTGAATGGATTAATATGTTGAAAAATTTAGTCAAAAATATAATATGTATGAACATTTCAGCAGAGAGGCAGAAACTATAAGAAAGGGACAAATTGAAATAAAAAAACACAGGATCAGAGATGAATATCCTCTATGCTTTCATCAGTAGACTCGTCATAATTGAGGAAATAATCAGGAAACTTAGAGCTGTGTCAATAGGAATTACCCAATCTGAATCCCCCGCAGAAAGAGTGAAACCACACAGTATTTAAAACCTATGGAATGGGCACCTGGGTGGCTCAGTGGGTTAAAGCCTCTGCCTTCGGCTCAGGTCATGATCCCGGGGTCCTGGGATCGAGCCCTGTATTGGGCTCTCTGCTCAGCAAGGAGCCTGCTTCCCTTCCTCTCTCTCTGCCTCTCTGCCTACTTGTGATCTCTGTCAAATAAATAAAAATTAAAAACAAAAACAAACCAAAAGAACCTATGGAACGATATCTGACATGTATAATTGGAGTCCCAGATGGAGAAGAAATTAGGCAGAAGAATAAAGAAATGTCTAAGAGTTTGCAAAACGGGTGTCTGGCTGGCTTAGTCGGAAGAGCATGCACCTCTTGATCTCGGGGTCGTTGAGTTTGAGCCTCATGTAGAATGTGGAGATTACTTAAATAAAAATTTTAAAAACCTCAAAGAACTTATAAAACATAATAAAAGATAAACCACAGGGGCACCTGGCTGTCTCAGTCAGTAGAGCATGCGAGTCTTGATCTTGGGGTCCTGGGTTCGAGCCCCAGGCTGGGCATAAAGGTTACTTAAAAATAAAAAATAAAAAAGGGGTGGCCGGGTGGCTCAGCTGGTTAAGCATCTGACTCTTCACTTCAGATCAGGTCTGGATCTCAGGGTTGTGAGACAGAGCCCTGTGCCTGGCTTTGCGCTGGGCATGGAGCTTGCTTGATTCTCTTCCTCTACACCTAACCCCCCACTAGGAAAAAATAATACAAAAATCTTTTTTAAAAAGATAACAAACCATAGATTCAAGAAGCTTAGATAAGTCCAAGAACTTTCTCACATGGGAAAATATTTACTTTCCATTTGATCAAGTAATCACATTCCTTTGTATTTACAAATGAAAACGTATGTCCACACAACATGTATGTGAATGTTTATAATGGTTTTATTTATATTCACTGAAATCTGGAACAACTTAAATGTCTTTCAACTGGCATATGGATTTTTAAAATGCCCTGATACATTTATATATTAGAATTCTCAGCAATAGAAAGGAACAAATTACTGATAACATGTAACAATATGGATTTTGTGGCTTCACCACTTATTAGCTACAGGACCAGAAGAAGTAAGTTACCCAATTCTAAATTCTAAACTTCAGCTTCCTTTTCTATTTAAAAAAAAAAAAAAAAGGACAACCATACTTGAGGGTAGTGGTTGCCAGATAAAATACAGGACATCCAGCTAAATTGGACTTTCAGACAAACGAATCACTTTTTAGTATAAATACGTCCCTAACATATTTATACTAAAATGTGGTTTCTTGTTTATGTGGACTTCAACTTTAACTAGACGTTCTGTGTTTTTGCTTGCTAAAGCTGGAAACCTTACAAAGAAATTGTGATTATTAAGATACTGGCACAGCAAGACGTTCCCCCAGCATTAGGCATAATAAGCGCTCCACGGGAGCTAACGCTGTTTTAATCCCAGCTCCTCTTTCCTTACTAGTTCCCTTTTTTTTTTCGCTCCATTTTAAAATAAATCAACTGTACTTGTGGCCCTTCTTCCCAACCAATGACCAACTCCATGAGAGCACCCGGTTGCAACCCACTAGCACTCCCAATTGTTAAACGAAGACACCGTGGGTGACGTCATGACGCACAAGGGCCACCCCCAAGGGCGCCCAAGACGCATAAATAAGACGTCAACGGGCCAGGAGCCTGCCTCGGGGCCTGACGGGATTGTGGCGGTCCTCTTTCCAACTCGGAAGCCACCGCTGCCTCCAGACGCTCTCAAGATGGCGACCTCTCTGGGTTCCAACACCTACAACAGGCAGAACTGGGAGGATGCGGTGAGTATGCCTGCCGGAGGAGGACAGGGGGAGGCGGCGGAGCCGGGCCTCTTTCCGGCAGGCAGGGCGGTGGCGGTGGAGCGGCCGAGGGAATTCCGGGCAGGCCAGCGCTGCGGCCTAGCTCGGCCAGAGCGGGAGACTGAAGGGCGGCCCTCCTCCTCGGGACTTAGAGGGAGAGCGCTTAGCCAGGGTCCTGGACCAGCCCGCTTCACACCCTTGCCCTCTCCACGCACTTCGAGCTGGTCTTTTCTCCCGCCACCTGCCGGAAGTGCAGACAGCGCCCCCTCCCGCGACTTGGCCCGTGCTAGACCTGGGGTTCCTGCCCCACCGTGTCCCCCACCCTCGCTTCTCGCCTCCCCTCCCCCCGTCCCCGCGAGTGTGGCTGAGATGGCAGGGTCTTCGGAGCCTGGCTCTCAACCAGATTTCCCATTTTCACCAGGACTTCCCCATTCTGTGCCAGACGTGTCTCGGAGAAAATCCATATATCCGAATGGTGAGTGATCGCGTGTGAAACGGAAGTTATTCAGGTTCTGCCAGTGTTGTGGTGTTCGCACGCTGTCTATGAAATGCTTCTCTTAGCCAAGCCAGAGTACTAATGCTCCTTTATTAACCCAAAGCATAGAACGATTTGCAAAGGACTGTCATGCTTATTCTGTTTTTGGAACTCAGTGGCAGTCCTGAGGTTTAGGAGTGATAATATAACAGCTAATATTTGTTGAGCATTTATTTACCTAGCAGTTAGGTCTGTTAACCCGAGGCAGAGACAGTTATGTCTTTTCAATATGGCAGGTAAGGAGTGGAGCTGGGATTTAAATTCAGATATGTTGACTCCAGGAACCTTAGCAAGGTAGAAGGAGAATCAGGACTAGATAGTAGGTGTCCTGACTCCTAATCACATGCCTTTTGGCCACTGCCCCTTGTAGTTTCTTTAGTGTAAGGTAACCCCATCCTTATAAATGAGGGTAAAATAATCAGTAATTAACATTTAATGATTAGAATAACACTGTGTTGTGATCGATCTCAGAGATCTTGATTGACTGTATACAGAGTATCTGCACAGGTGGGTCTATACTAGTTACCCCTGACTAACCCTTATAAAATGGGCTGGCCAGAGCTATGTCCTCTGTGATTTGGGGACTGTGGGAACTGTTAGGAATTTTAATTCTTAGTCGAGAACTTGGGAGTCAGAAGTGAGCCTAAGAATTGTGTCAGTGGAAAGTTACATATTTACCTTAGATTCTAAGATTCTTAAGAGATTGTGATTCATAGTAGCTGGTTATAGTACATCTGCTCTCCCACACCTCCAGTAGGTGGTCCCCCACCACCACCTTGTTAGGAGGCCGGGGATCTCCAGACACATTTCTTGGGTTGTCTTATTTTTGTCTTTCTGTAAACTTGCTCTTTTCTATTTTTTCTGTTTCAGACCAAAGAAAAGTATGGGAAGGAATGTAAAGTAAGTATGTCTGTTTAAGAATAATGATTTAGGGGCGCCTGGGTGGCTCAGTCGGTTAAGCGTCTGCCTTCAGCTCAGGTCATGATCTCAGGGTCCTGGGATCGAGCCCCACATCAGGCTCCCTGCTCAGCAGATAGCCTGCTTCTCCTTCTGCCCGCTTTCCCCACCCCCGCCCTCTGAGAAATAAAAAAAATCTAAAAAAAAAAAAAAAAGAATAATGATTTAATTTTATTTTCCTTTTCAACTTGCTGGGCTTCTCCAGTAAAAACCAGTGCTATACAGACTCTCATATATCATTTATATACTCATTGACTGTTAACTATTTAGTGTGAGAGGTAAGAAAGTAAGCCCTTTAATGTAAATGTTCTTAATCTGGTATCTGTGGATGGGCTTTGAACCCTCTGAGATGATATACTGAGTGTTGTCTGGCAATGCACGTAAAGGTTTTAGCAGAGGAGGAAGGTCATAGCTGTCATAAGATTCTTCAAGGAGTGTATAGCATTCCCCATTGCCCTGCCCAAAAAGATTAATGGTCCTGTTATTAGTGGTTGTTATCTCTGGTGATGGGGGGACTTTGACTTTTGTATATTTCATTTCTGTACTATGTGAATTTTTTAACTCTTGGGGAAGGGTGTTTTAACTGGGATTGAAACATCAGATGGTATTTAGACTATAAGATTGCTAAGGTCTCCTTTAAACCATAGAGTCAAGGATCTTTCCTTTCAGTCTCCCATTGTTATTAAGTCTCATGGCCTTATTGTCCAGATCAGCACCACTCTGTTCTTATTTTGCTTAACACTCTGGTTCTTATTTTGCTTTCCAGATCTGTGCCAGGCCATTCACAGTGTTTCGCTGGTGCCCTGGGGTCCGCATGCGTTTCAAGAAAACTGAAGTGTGCCAGACCTGCAGTAAATTGAAGAATGTCTGTCAGACCTGCCTCTTGGATCTGGAGTATGGTATGTCTGCCCTGTGTAGCAGATCTGAAAGCATGTAGATGCAGGTGCTCTAGACGACAAATCGATCTTTTTGTTTCCCATTTCTCACCCCATCTCTGGTTCTGACCCCACTTTGGAGTACCCGCTATGCTCTACTTTTCCTAGAAGAGGAGAATCATACTAGGCCACTCTAGAGTCTATTCTGAACAATAGGAGGAACTTAAGGAAAGGTTGGGACTTGATCAGAATTGGCCCAAATCTCTCTCATGTATCCCTATAGCCAAAGTGAAAGGAAGACATTTTTCCCGTGCTACGTAATTTCTTTGCCTTGGGCTTCTTTCAAGATTCAAAGCTCTTTCCCACAATCCTTACCAGAAGCAATGGCCAATTGTGTTTTAGATTTTTGTCTCAACTGTGTTTTTAGGACTGATAGACTGTGACTGCTACTATTTTAAGAGTAACTGCTTTTGAGGGTGGTTTTTTTTTTTTTACCTACAGGTGACTTTTTGTTCATGGAAAAAATACTTTTTCAATAAGAGTTGCTACTATACAATAAAATGGAAAAATAAATTTATACGTATGTTAAGTTCAGAAAGATAGCTGCTAATCAACGTCCTGGTTACACATTGTTTAATGTTAACTTATATATTTGTTAAAAGTGTTCTGGTTCTCACATGCGTGTGACTATCCAGAGGATCTGTAAGACAGGCTTAAAAGTAACTCACTTTTGGGGCACCTGGGTGGCTCAGTTGGTTAAGTGTCTGCCTTTGCCTCAGGTCATGAACCCAGGGTCTTGGGATTGAGCTTCCACGGAGCCTCCTTCTCCCTCTCCCTCTGCCTTCCTCCCCCGCTGCCTGTGCCTGGGTGTATGCGCGCACGTTCTCTTTCCGTCAAATAAATAGATAAATAATCTTAAAAACAACAACAACAACAAC
>ML099416.1:9650-24963 GCA_003697995.1 Taxidea taxus jeffersonii
GAAACCGGGAGTCAGATGCCCAACTGACTGAGCCACCCAGGTGCCACGATTTGGGTTTCTCTTGAAAGCCAGAAGATCTGGCTGCCTTGGACCTTAATTCCCTGCCACTCAAAGCTGTGTGAAGATGACAGCAAGCAGCTGCCCCCACTTTGAGATAGGGCTCAGGGTTGTGCAGACCCCTCCGAGCCTGGCTTGCTCCCTGGCACTATGCTGAGAGCTCCCTGCATCTCAAGGCACCTGCACTGTTGTTTCCTCAAGTGGAGTTAGGGGGCATGTGAGTCCTTCCACCCATGGCTCAGAAAGGGGACTGTACAGGTGCCTGAGAGGGTCAGGTATGGAAGATGCCTATGCAGCTGGCGTCCATTGGCATTTGAGTCTGTGCTCGATCTGGGGTACTTATGAGGGGCCCTGGGGAATGGCAGTGACTCCTGATTTCTGACCCTTTGTGACCAGACCTCTGGGCAGCCTTTGAGCCTGTAGACTTCCAGCTGATTCTCCTCCCTTTCTCAAGGAGTTTTCTCCTCCTCCTTGGGTCCTCCTGGTCTCCACTCTTCTCAGACGACTCACACTCCCTGGGGAGATCCCACACACCTCCGTGGTTGGAACGACTGCCAAGGAACTCCCGAGTGTTAGTCTGGACTCAGGCTTGGTTTTGGCCTGAGTTCTCGGTTTCAGACTCCTGCAACCAGCTGCCTGTGGACCCCAGGAATCTCGAACTGAACCTGTCCAAATCCATAGGTCATGGTTGACCCTCCAGTGTCGTCCTCCTCCTCCTGTCTTTCCCTCCTATCCCAGGAATGCTCCCGGAAACCAAGGCATGGATTTGAGCACTGCCCTGGACGCCTCCCTCTTCCCCGCTTCCATTCCCCCCTCCTGTCAGTCACCAACTTCTGCTCATTTTACATTCTAAATACATTATCCGATCTGCAGAGCCCCTCTTCTGTCCTCACCACTACCTTGTGCAGGCCCTTGTCATCTTTTAATTGGACTGTTGCAATGGCCTTTTTCTAACTGGTGTCCCTGCCTTCAGTCTTGCCTCCAGCAAATCCACCAGTCCTGGTGCCAGAGTGATCTGAAATGCACATAAGACCTTGCCACTCCCCTGCTTAAAACCCACCACCCGCGGGGGTTCTGTAACCACAGTGTAGCCTCTGCTGTGGGCTGCAAGTAAGTTGTTACTACTCCTACTACCACTGCTACTCTTAGTACTACTGTTACTACTAATGCGAATACTAATAATAGTAGGTACCGCTTACTGATGAGCATTTTCTGTTACGTTTTTGAAATGATTGACTATCTTTTTAAAACAAATCAGCTGATTCAAAGTTTCCCAAATAGTATCACTCATTTGCTTGGGGTGAGAAGGGAGAGGGGCAGAGTGACAGGCAGGGGGCACCAGGGAGTGGTCCAGACCATGAATGATCTCGTTACCAGGCTGCGTTAGCTTTGCCAGTTAAGTAGAGCTTACTGTGGTTCCTAGGAACGAGCATTTGCTTTCGTTCCCTAGAACACACTGAGGGAGGGTGGTCAGCGGTCCGGATCTTGGACATGTCACATGTGGGGATCCCTCCCGGCTCCTGGTTGCCAGGAGAGGAGGGGAGCTGCTGGGCCTTCAGGGTCAAGTCCAGGCTCCCCGGCCCGGCATTGCCAACCTGCGGGACCTGGTCCTGGCCGCCTCTGCTGCCTCCCGCCACGCCCGCCCCGCCCTTCTCGAGGTAGTGCTCCCCGGCTGTATGCGATGCTAATGCTGATCGGTGCACACCTTACAGAGATCTCCTTATGTGCCAGACGCTGGCTAGAGGACACCACAGCGCCCATCTCTCATAGCAACCCCACTGGGTAACTTGGCCTTATCCCTGTTTCACAGGGGAGGAAAGAAAGACTCTGAGAAGTGAAGTAGGCCGAGGTGACCCAGCCCGGGGCTGAGTGGGAGGTTCACCCCGCCCAGCAGCCCCCAGCACCTGTCCTTACATAGCCCTCCGCCTCGGCTCACACCTTGTGCTCCGAGCTCTTGTGCCTGGTTGACACCCATCCATTCTCCAGGACTCGTTCAGACCGCTGTCCCCAGGGAAGCCTTTGCGGACAGCCTAGCTCCGTGTCCCTCCTAGGCTATGCCCCTGCCCCCACCCCCAGCAGCACGCCAGAATCCACAAGTTAGTCTGTGCTGGGCTCCTTGAGGCAGGCCTGGGCCTCTCGCCTCACGGAACCCCCAGGGCCTAGCGCAGGGTCTGGCACATAAAGGTCTCTGTAAGTGTTGACTAAACTGAACTCCAGGCACTAAACCTCGAGGTTGTTGTCCTTCTGACCAGTTTTCCCTGTCTTCACCTTCTCTAGGCACAAAACCAAGCTCTTTGATCTCTGGAGAAGGATCCTTTCCCTTCCTGCTTGAGTTCCACCTGCACCCTTTGACTTCAGGTGGAAACTGCTGTCTGATCAGCCACCTTCCCACACACCCTGGACATACGTGCTCTCTGACCCCTTTCTCCTCTCCTCACCATCAGACAGGACCCCAGGTCCACCCCTCCGAATCCACTCAGTTGGCGTCCCCTTAGCCCCAGCTCTTTCCGCTGGGTCACTGCTATCTTTTTTTCTGTCCCAAATAGTCCCGCCTCCCCCCAAAAAATCTTCATTTCTTTCTCTCTCTTCCTTTAGTCCTCCAAATCACTAGCCCAGCACTGGACTTTCCTCAGAAATGCACAGTCTACAACCTGCTGTTTTAAACAATCATATTTTGTCCTGGGAAGCCTACTGAATTCCCTGAGAACATTAAAAATTCCTATGACCCCCCCCCTCGGCCTGAGTCTCTGTCCCTGGGTCCTGTCCTGTTCCGCAACAGTGCTGGTATATCCCACATAGAGCAACCCGCAGACACCGTCTCCTTCTGACCTCCCCACCCAGCTCCCCTGCCTTCCCTCACTTCCTAGTCTCCTCTGCTTCCGGCAGCTTTGGGACCCCTGCCCCTGGCTTCTCCTCCATGCTGTATGGAATGAAGATTGCAAATCTGGCCTACGTCACCAAGACTCGGGTCAGGTTCTTCAGACTCGACCGCTGGGCCAACGTGTGGTTCCCAGAAAAGAGGAGAGTAAAGCTGGGGTCAGACATCAGCAAACACCACAAATCACTGCTAGCCAAGATTTTCTATGACAGGTGTGTGGGTATGGGTGTGTGTTTGTGGGGGGCGGTATCTGGCTGGCTGAGGGAAGAGTGGGTAGCCTCAGGTTGGGGTAAGGCGCCCTCCTTTAAGGAGTGGGGGAAGGGTAGGGAAGGAGCTAGTTGGTCTGGGGAGAGGCAGTGGGGTTCCTGAGCTCAGCTGGTACTTTGCCAGCCTCCCCTGTTCTAGGCCCCTCCTGTCCTAGCCCCACCTTAACTCCCACTCTCCCCAGGGCTGAGTATCTTCACGGGAAACATGGGGTGGACGTGGAAGTCCAGGGGCCCCATGAAGCCCGAGATGGGCAGCTCCTTATCCGCCTGGATTTGAACCGCAAGGAGGTGCTGACCCTGAGACTTCGGAATGGAGGAACCCAGCCTGTCACCCTCACTCACCTCTTCCCACTCTGCCGGACCCCCCAGTTCGCCTTCTACAATGGAGAACAGGAGTTGCCCTGCCCGCTGGGCCCTGGTGAGTGGGTTTCCACAGGAAAGAGCCTTTGGTGGACAGGGACTTGCCCTGGGAAGAGTTGGTACCTCGGGAAACACGCTCTTGCTGTCCTTTGGGTGAGGGGAAGGGGGGTGGTTCCTGCCCTGGGCTATGGCTGCTGGGGGAGTGTCCCTACCCTGTCCCCTCTCACTCTGCTGTCTTCCCTCAGGCGAGTGCTATGAGCTCCATGTCCATTGCAAGACCAGCTTTGTGGGCTACTTCCCGGCCACAGTGCTCTGGGAGCTGCTGGGCCCCGGGGAGCCAGGTTCAGAAGGAGCTGGTACCTTCTACATCGCCCGATTCTTGGCCGCCGTTGCCCACAGTCCCCTGGCTGCGCAGTTGAAGCCCACAACTCCCTTCAAGCGGACCCGGATCACTGGAAACCCTGTAATGACCAGCCGGATAGAGGAAGGAGAGAGACCTGATCGGTAACGCCTTTCCCCACCAAACCAGTCCAGGCTGGGGTACCCTGCATGACAGTGGGTGCCCATGGGAAGAGCCCAAGCCAGGGCCCCTTTCCCAAGTGAGTTTGTAACTCCTCTGGACCTAAGAGACCTTTTCTGTCGGGGAAGAAAGTTGCAGGTGACCCTGAAAAAGTGCTAAGCATTTTCGATCGCGTGATGGATTGTCAGGCAGCCTGTGGTAGACCTCTCTCTCCCCTTTTTATAGCTTTGTGGAGATAATTTATGTAATGTATAATTCACCCATTTAAAGTACACAATTCAGGTTCTCAGTATATTCACAGATACATGCCACTAACACCATGATCCGTTTTAGAACACTTCACCTGCAAAGGAACCCGTTCCCTTTCTTTCTTTCTTCCTTTATTTTTAAAGATTTTATTTATTTATTTGACAGACAGAGATCACTAGTAGGCAGAGAGGCAGGCAGAGAGAGACGGGGAAGCAGACTCCCTGCTAAGCAGAGAGCCCAATGCGGAGCTCGATCCCAGGACCCTGGGAACATGACCTAAACCAAAGGCAGAGGCTTAAACCACTGAGACACCTAGGCGCACCCTCCACCCCCCACCACCATATGTGTTTTTTGAATGTTTCCAAGTATGGTCCTTTCCAAAAACAGAATGGTCCAGCCTTGGGATGCGTTGCCTCATGGGGTAGTAAGTTCTGCCTCCTGGGGCAAAAGCTGCTGACCGCTTCAGCAGCAGTTTTCTAGAAGGGTTTCTTGCATCTTCCGGGGAGGGGCTGTCTCCGCCTCTCTGAAGGGGCAAGATCTCAGACTTGTGGTCACTGCTTCCCCCCACTTGCAGTGCTAAGGGCTATGACCTGGAGCTGAGTATGGCACTGGGCACGTACTACCCACCCCCTCGCCTCCGGCAGCTGCTCCCCATCCTTCTTCAGGGGACAAGTATCTTCACGGCCCCAAAGGAGATCGCTGAGATCAAGTAAGAGCTACCCTTCTGCCTCTCTCATGCTGCCTTCTAGTCTCTTTGCACTGTCCCATAGCTCTGTCCCCAGCCTCCTGTGCTCCATTCCTTCGTTTCTGTACTGAGCATGCAGTGCGAGCCAGGCACTGTTCAAGGTGATGAGAGCCTTGCCTGTGGCAGTGGGGGGAAATGAGCATCTATCGTACAGTTTCAGGTAGTGCCAGGTGCTCTGAAGCACGCAAGTGAAGCTACAATTTCAGATAAGGGGATGGTGTGTGCGTCTTGTGAAGGGCAGTTAGTGCTGGCCTCTTTGAGAAGGTGATATTGGAGGAGAAAACGACGTTTGAATGAGGCAAGGGTGTACGTCACAGGAGCATCTTGTCAGGAGAATGTTCCGGGCCATAGCATCCATGGTGTGTATGCCAAGGCAGGTCTGAAGTGTAGGGGGCAGGGGTGTTAGAAGGAAGGAGCGGAGCCAGGGCTCTGTGCGCCGAGGTCTCTAAGCTTCCAGCTGCTTCTCTGCCCTTCTAGTTTTCTGATTCCTGGTGCTTTCAGAGCCCCAGAGCCTCAGAGCCTTGGACGAGAGAGGGCAGCTGCTCCTGGGCATGGGGGTGGCCTGACCCATCTTGTTCTCGCCTCCGTGCTGCCCCCCTGCCCCTGGCACTGCCAGGGCCCAGCTGGAGACAGGCCTGCAGTGGAGGAACTACGAGGTGAAGCTCCGGCTCCTGCTGCACCTAGAGGAGCTACAGATGGAACATGATATCCGGCACTATGACCTGGAATCGGTGCCCATGACGTGGGACCCTGCAGACCAGAACCCGAGGCTGCTCACCCTGGAGGTCGGGGCTTGGGGCTGGTGCGGGGAGGGTGGGCTCACGTCAGCCAGCCCGTAGGCTCAGGAGGGAGCACTGCTCTGTGTCCCTGATGATGTCTTGTCAGAGCAGGGCAGTGGGGAGGGTGAGCCTGGGTTTTCGTCCACACGTGGCTACCACTAGCTGTGTGGCCTTGGGCGAGTCTCTTGCTCTCTCTGGACCTTAGTTCCCTTACCTAAAAAGTACAGAGCTGGGCTGGATAATTCTTAGATCCCTTTCTGGCTCTCAGATGTCGAGCGTCATACACATAAGCCCAGAGTAACATGTGAGCATTGGGTGCCGAGGAGGACACCTTCTAAGAGAGGCAGGGGGGCTGGGGGGCTGGGATGATCAGGGAAAGATTCCTGCAGGAGCTGAGTCGTTGTGGGTTTTTTTTTTGTTTGCTTTAGATTTTATTTATTTATTAAAGATTTTATTTATTTATTTGACAGACAGAGATCACAAGTAGGCAGAGAGGCGGGTAGAGAGAGAGAGGAGGAAGCAGGCTCCCAGCTGAGCAGAGAGCCTGATACGGGGCTCGATACCAGGACCCTGGGAACATGACCTGAGTCGAAGGCAGAGGCTTTAACCCAGTGAGCCACCCAGGCGCCTCATGGAGCTGAGTTTTGAGCAAGGTTTCAAGGGCAGAGCAGGATCTGAGCTGGCTGAGAGGGCAAACGGATGGGCTGGGAATCTGGCTCTCAAGTCCTAAAATGGTAACAAGACTGCTGGGCTCAGCCTCTCTCTGCACTTTGGGGAGACTTATCTCCTTGCCCATCCCCAAACTTCTGCCATGGCAGGTGGAAGGGTCTTGGGGTAGAAGGACAACACCGCCTCAGATCCTTGGCCCTCAGAGGAGGTCTGGAGAGCCCAGCGGTTGGGCCCTCTAGTAGCCATCCCTGGGAAAGAAACTTGCCTGTGTCCACCACCCCCCACAGGTTCCTGGGGTGACCGAGAGCCGCCCCTCAGTGCTGCGGGGTGACCACCTGTACGCACTTCTGTCTTCTGAGACCCATCAGGAAAACCCTGTCACCTATAAGGGCTTTGTCCATAGGGTGGAATTGGACCGGGTCAAGCTGAGCTTTTCCACGAGGTGGGTATTGGGGGACCCTTGAGATGCTACAAGGGTCTATAGATATTTCTTAGGCCAGAGCAGCAGCTGTGTTTTTCCCTGCAATGAGTGGGACCCCCGGGATAGAGCTTTTCCTCAGGGGGAGCCTTGAGATGCCTCAGTAGCAGCTTCTCCTGGGGGGTTGGGGGGTTCCATATGGCTGTTTTGAAAAGTGGGAATGGAATCAGGGTAGATGCAGAGCGTCCTGGCCCCTAACCAGAGCTCTTTCCCCCCCTCCTTTCCCAAAGCCTCCTCAGCCGCTTTGTGGATGGGCTGACCTTCAAGGTGAACTTCACCTTCAACCGCCAGCCCCTGCGGGTGCAGCACCGTGCCCTGGAGCTCACGGGGCGCTGGCCGCTCTGGCCCATGCTCTTTCCCACAGCCTCCCGTGGGGTCCCGCTGCTGCCCTCAGATGTGAAGCTCAAGTGAGACTGGGCAGGGGAGCTCTGGGGCCACTTGGAGTGTGGGGCATTGGGGATGGAATCGGGGACGCCTCTGGGACACCAGGTGACATCCTGTTTTCGGCCCCTCTGCCAGGCTGTACGACCGCAGTCTGGAGTCGAACCCTGAGCAGCTGCAGGCTATGAAGTACATAGTCATGGGCACTACCCGTCCAGCCCCCTACATCATCTTTGGGCCTCCAGGCACTGGCAAGACTGTCACCCTAGTGGAAGCCATAAAGCAGGTGGGGCCTGACCAGAGACCTGGGGCCTACACTGAAGTCTCCCAGGGACCGAGCAGCTCTCAGATTCTGGGTGCTTCCAGCTCCCTGATTACCCCTGGGCTGGCGTCAAGACTCAGTGTGGCTCTTGAGCCTTGTTGGGCAGGGTGGGTTCCACATGACTCGGAGTTACCAGTCACTTTTTGGCCATCATACACTCGAATATTTACTACACCAGGTTTCCAGCAGTAAAGTGCAGACTTGGACTTGGGGGGTGGGTGCGGGGGAAGGGGTCAGAACTTGGCTTTTGGGTCACTGCTTCCCTCAGGTCTGGGACATAAATGCCACCCCATGCCAACATGAATCACAACCAGGTGCCTCCACTACCCCTCCCTCTGGAGCCAAAGAGGCTGCTTCCTACACCGTGCTTCTCCCCACCCCAGGTGGTGAAACACTTGCCCAAAGCCCACATCCTGGCCTGCGCTCCGTCCAACTCAGGGGCTGACCTCCTCTGTCAACGGCTCCGGGTCCACCTGCCCAGCTCCATCTACCGCCTCCTGGCCCCCAGCAGGGACATCCGCCTGGTGCCTGAGGACATCAAGGTACCTGGAGATGTGTGCCGGGCTGAGGGATGGCAAGTGCTAGGTATGGCTCAGGGTGGATGCTGGGGCCAGGAAATGAGGTTACCTGGCTTCTGATACTTGCTGTGGGAGTTTGGGTGGGTCAGGACCCCTCTCGGGCCTTCCATTTCCCTGTGTGGGAAGTGAGGGGGTGAAGAAAATGGCCTGGGAGACCCAGAGCCAGCATGAGGGTGAGGACGGGCAGAGCTGGCTGATTTCCCCCTGTCCCTTTGCACCCCACAGCCCTGCTGTAACTGGGATCCAAAGAAGGGGGATTATGTGTTTCCCGCCAAGAAGAAGCTACAGGAATATCGAGTCTTAATTACCACGCTCATCACAGCCAGCAGGTAGGTGTGTGTGTGTGTGTGTGTGTTAAGGAAGGAGGTAGTGGGCTGGGGAAGAACGGTGCCTGGCAGTGGGGCGAGGGGCCGGCCTGAGTGGGGGTGGGCATTCGGTTTGGTGGCCAGGTGCCCGATGTTGATCCCTGGTCGGCTTGATGCTTCCCAGGCTGGTCTCAGCTCAGTTTCCCATCGATCACTTCACACACATCTTCATCGATGAGGCCGGCCACTCCATGGAGCCCGAGAGTCTGGTGGCCATAGCAGGTGAGGGCTTTGGGGCGGGCTGGGTGTGGACCACGCTGCATGGGGTTGGGGGCAGTCCCACTGCTTAACTTTGTCACCATGGCACCCCGCCTCTCAGGGCTGATGGAAGTCAAGGAAACAGACAATCCGGGAGGGCAGCTGGTGCTGGCAGGAGACCCTAGGCAGCTGGGGCCTGTGCTGCGTTCCCCGCTGACCCAGAAGCATGGGCTGGGCTACTCCCTGCTGGAGCGGCTGCTGACCTACAATGCCCTGTACAAGAAGGGTTCCAGTGGCTATGACCCCCAGTTCATAACCAAGCTGCTGCGCAACTACAGGTACCCCGCCCCTCACCATGCCTGCCAGTCTGGGCCTTCACCCGCTTGGCGAAGTCCCCGCCCGGGGTTCCCTCCTACCTGCACGCTGCTCAGAGCTTGGGGGTGGGCCATCGGCATCCCATGACCTCCGTTCCATCCCCATCACTGCTGCCCCTGGGCTCAGACCTTGCAAGTGGCTTCACTCTAGAGCAGTTTGCTTATCCGTGTATTGGGGGATTTGTCTGGTCTCCCGGCAGTCTGAGGGGAAATCAGGAAAATCCGGACAGTGTGGCTTTTCATAAACCTAATCGTTATTCAGATTAAATAGCCATACCTGATTGAGTCGAGGAGTTCACGTACCTAAAATGCTCAGATGAATTTCTGAGCTCTCAGTTCCTCGCTAAATCCCACTGAGCATTCACCCGGCGTTAGCTGTTGTGTTATTCTTTCTTCTAGGCCTAACATGTTATTTCATCAAATCATGGCAATAGTAGATGAAAATTGTTTTTGTACTGTCATTCCTTGGCAAAATGGAAACCTGAGGATGGGTTCCCCCTTTCTTGTGGTTTCCTATTAAATAGATGCTCTCTGACCAGCACCCCTGCTGGTTTCTGCCTCTTGTGCAATTAAGAGTGTCCAGGGACACACTGTAGTCCCTCAAGTCTGCCGTCCAGAGGGTGAGCAGCAGGGTCCCCCCAAGGGTGGGGTGGAAGCAATCTTCCTCCTCCTGCCTCCCAGGTCCCACCCCACCATACTGGACATTCCTAACCGACTCTATTATGAAGGAGAGCTGCAGGCCTGTGCTGACATTGTGGACCGAGAGCGCTTCTGCCGCTGGGAGGGTTTGCCTCAACAGGTGAGGCTGAATGGGGCAGGGGCTCAGGCTGCCGCCCCTGTACCTACTGAACGTACAAGGTAGGAGGCGGGTCTGAGCGGAAGTCGCAGGCTTTGTCCCACATTCCCTGGGTGGGTGTGGGGCTGGGAGGGAAGGGACACAGGTGGTCTGGCTGAAGTTTTCCCCTGACCCCTTATCCAGGGCTTTCCCATCATCTTTCATGGCGTAATGGGCAAGGACGAGCGTGAGGGCAACAGTCCATCCTTCTTCAACCCGGAAGAGGCTGCCACAGTGACCTCCTACCTGAAGCTGCTCCTGGCCCCCTCCTCCAAGAAGGGCAAAGCCCGCCTGAGCCCCCGAAGCGTGGGCGTCATCTCTCCCTATCGGAAGCAGGTCAGGCCCTCAGTTCCTGTTAAGGGTGTGACACTCCCCCCCTCCTGCAACTAGACCGTACCTCCTCCATAGGCAGACCACTAGATGGAGGTTCCAGGAGCTCAGGCCTCTGCTGAGCTCAGAGGTCAGCTCTCCCTCCCTCTTTGCCCCCCAGCTCCCTGGCCTCCTGCCTGGCTCCCTCTTGCACTGGGGTAATGGCATGAAAAAGAAAGGCAACTGTCCCCATCTTCCAGGTGGAAAAAATCCGTCATTGCATCACCAAACTTGACAAGGAGCTTCGGGGACTGGATGACATCAAAGACTTGAAGGTGACACTCACCACTGTTTCACTCTCCCCGCACTTCCCTCCGCTTCCCGAGACCTCCCCAGGCGCCCCACCCTCACTGCCTGAGGCCCAGGGGGGCTCACCCCGGCCCTCACTCCTGCAGATCCTGGCTTGTTGGCTTGTCCTCCTGGGCTGGGACCAAGAAGCACCCCAGCAGATTCTCGATTCTTAGCTGCAGGCTCTGTGAGGCCTCTGCCCTGAGGTTAAAGTCCCAACTCCTAGCCTGCCTGCCCCATCACGTGGTGGTATGCCCCACTCACCATTCCCACCCTATGAGTGAGTCTGCACCTTGACTCTTCAGGTGGTGGCCCTTGCCCCTGGCTGCAGGTAAGAATCACCTGGAAAGCTTTTAGCAGCTGGTGCCAGAGCCACACCCAGTTTGCTGCCACAGCTCTCTCTGGGGACAGAGCCAGGGCATGGCCATTTTTTTATGGCTCTTCAGGTGATCTAGCATGCGGCCAGGGTGGAAAATCGGTGCCTGAAGGTTTAAAGGCCTCCAGTTTGTCTATAAGTACTTAGCAGTTGTCCTTTGGAAGTTTGAAAACCACTGCTCTGGGTTACCAAGTCCTCGAAGCTCTGTTTCTTGGCTGAGAACCTTTTCTAGCCCGCAACCCTTTACCTGGACTCCCCCTTCAAGTTTCAGCTTCCAGGGCAATCCTTATGCTCTCTTTCCTGCCCAGTCCCTCCACTGTGACAAATGCCTGGGACCTCTCTGCACTGGCCTTGGTGCTCAGGCTCCCCGGGGAGGGGGCGTGGCCCTCGGCTTCCCCTGTGAGCCCCAGGTTGCAGGCCCTGTCTCTCACCCTCCAGGTGGGCTCCGTGGAAGAGTTCCAAGGCCAAGAACGCAGTGTCATCCTCATCTCCACCGTGCGGAGCAGCCAGAGCTTTGTGCAGCTGGATCTGGACTTTAACCTGGGTTTCCTTAAGAACCCCAAGGTTTGAGGGCTGGTGGCTGGTGTGAGCGATTCCTTCTTCCTTCAGGTCCTTCCCACCTCTGACTCTAGCACTCCTTCCTTCCAGAGGTTCAACGTGGCTGTGACCCGGGCCAAGGCTTTGCTCATCGTGGTGGGCAACCCGCTCCTCCTGGGCCATGACCCTGACTGGAAAGTGTGAGCATTCTTGCCCCCATAATCCCTCTCAGGAGCCACCACCCCCAGGCAGGTGCAGCTGTATTAAGCACCTCCTTGTGGCTCAGTTAATCCTCAGGTCTGTTCAGTGGGTTCATCTGGTGGTCCTTAGTACCCCCCCTTTAATTTGCCTCACCGAGGATAAGCTGCTCATCCAGAGGCACATGCCAGTGTAGTAGTACCAAAGCCGCGCCTAAGCCAGGCCTGCACAGCTCTATGTGTGTGAATGTCCCTGTACCCCACAGATTCCTGGAGTTCTGTAAAGAAAATGGAGGGTACACCGGGTGCCCCTTCCCTGCCAAACTGGACCTGCAGCAGGGACAGAACTTGCTCCAAGGCCTGAGCAAGCTCAGGCCCTCTACCTCAGGTACGGCAGAGGCCAGGTAGGGGACAGCACAAGGGGAGGAGCTAAGGAAGACAGGCTCACCTCTTATTCTTTCTAGGGCCCCAAAGTCACGACTACCTCCCCCAGGAGCGGGAGGGAGAAGATGGCCTGTCCCTGCAAGTAGAGCCAGAGTGGAGGAATGAGCTCTGAAGACACAGGAGACCGCCTTCTCACACCAGCCAAGCCTTAACTGCCCACCCGACCCTGAACCAGAGCCCAGCCAAGCTGCCCCTCAAGCCCAGCCAAGCTGCCCCTCCACAAGACAGGAAGGCTGGGGGAGGGAGTTTACAACCCACACCATTCCACCCCCTCCCCTGCTGGGGAAAATGACACATCAAGCTGCTAACAATTGGGGGAAGGGGGAGGAAGAAAAACTGAAAACAAAAATCTTGTTCTATGCAAAAGCCTCCTTGTCTCCTCAGCCTGGCCCCCTCTGGCCTTGTGGCCTTCCTGAGCTCCCAAGCAGACCCCAGAGGGGAGGGTGGGACTGTCACACCCTGCCCAGGGCCTTACCCCTCCATGCCAGAGAGGAACCCAGCCCCCAGGTCTAGGGGGAGGAAACCCAGTGGGAGGTGGCAAGGAAGCCACCCACAGGCTTCTAAGTTTAGCCCCTGCTCCAGACCACTCCCCTCACCCGCCTCTGAGGCCCAGAGCCAGGCATGACTTCATCCTTTGCTCCCAGACTCCACCCTGCCTGCTGGGGAGTCCTGCCTTTGCAGACTGGGGGCCAGCCTGGCAAGCAACTTGAGAGAGATGGGACTCTAGGCTCACAGCCAAGATAGGGACCAGGAAGAGACAGGCAGGAAGCTACCACACACGTTGGAGCCTGTGGCCTTTATTTGTGCCCCCCCTCCCACCAAGTAGAGCCAGAGACCCGGGGTTCAGGGTTGCACCCTCCAAGTCCCCTACCCTAGACACTCCTGTGAGCCAGAAGTGTATAAAGTGCTGGTGTGTGATCCTCTGGGGAAGGCCAAAGGGATCCAGAGCCCCACCCCTGGACCAAGGCAGCAGGAGGAGGGACTATGCTCTGAAGGGCAGGGAATTGCCCTAGGTACCCAGAGTGTGCGGAGGGAGAGCCACCTACCATCACCTTGGGGGCCAGTGGGGCTGGGGAACTCAGATGCAGTCCTGGGCGGGAGGGAACTGAAAAGGGAGCCTTTACCAAGGAGCCCTAAGGGGGTGGGGCCAGGAAATGGACAGCTTCTGCCCCGGTGGAAGGAAGAGGGGAAGAGGGGAGGCCTGGGTGGTCTCAGAGAATGGGACAACCCCTCCGGCGCTTATTCTTGCGAACCTGGAGGCCTGCCCGAGTGGCCATCTCAAATACCTCCCTCACCCCCTCCTTGGTCTTGGCTGAGCACTCGAGGTAGCCAAAGGCACTGATCCGGTTCGCCATGTCCCGGCCCTCCTCAGATCGCACAGGTTCCTGAGAAGACAGGAGGTTAGAGGTCAAAGGAAGCTGGTGGCCAAGTGTACCTCTCCCCACTTGACCTGTAAGGTGTAGTGACTGAAACAAATACCTTCTCCAGCCCTCACCCAACAAAGCACCCAAGCCCCAGCCTTGACCCAAAACGTTTACATTAAAAATGGCCTCTGTTGGCCCAGTTACCCCATGGTACACCCTCTTCTGGCCCAAATAGTATCTGCTGCCTCCTAACCAACCTTCACCACCACAGTTCTCACACCCCATGCTCTACCAAAAGAATTTCTCTAACACAGGTGGGACCAGATTTAAGACTTTGCCATAATTATCCTCCTGGGATAGTCCATATTCCTCATCCTGGCAACTTCTTTAATAAGCCCTAGTCCTCTGGCCAGGGAGCCACTTCCCAGGTAAGCCAGCGCCCTCACTCTCCGGGCCTTCTGGCCATTTCCTATGCCCGCCTTCCCGTATCCATGTCTGTCCACACCTCCCAGGTATACCCTGATGGCCCGACCTGCACACCCCAAGCAAAACACCTACTGTAAGAAGCTGCCTTTGAGGGTGGGTACTCTTAATAGTCCTGACCCAACAGGAAGGGACAACAGATGACATTAAAATGCCAGGTAACCTTGGATGAGTCACCAGTTTCTGACCATTTCATCAGACACTGGACGGGAGACTAAGGGCCCTTCTGGTTCTTCCTCACCAGGGAGGTCAGCTACAGTGTAGGCCTCACAAGGGTCATTGGCCCCTCCAGGGGCTCCCAGCCTGGCCGTCCCACCCACCTGCTTCATCTTGGCCAGCTCTCTCCTGGTATGCTCGTCTTGCCTTAGGTCCTTCTTATTCCCCACTAGGATGATGGGCACGTTGGGGCAGAAGTGCTTCACCTCCGGGGTCCACTTCTCAGGAATGTTTTCTGCACAGACACGTCCCAGCAGGTGTTGGTGCCTCCACTTAGGCTAGAAACCTGGGGCCCCCTTCTCTCCCCAGAGCAGTTGCTAGAGGCTCTAGGGCACAACAGTCCCTTGCACAGCTCGGACCCCCCTCCCTACCCTACAGTACCTCCTCTGAGCCTTCCCAAGGATCAGGGTCCCCCCCACCCCCCCCAGTGCAGGTGGCTAAGAGCACCCTGTCTTGGAAGGTGGCTGAATGAGCCAAGATGAGCTACCTCGGGGTGGCTGATTCCAGGGCTCCTCAGTGCCCTTCCTCCATCGCCCTCACCCCACCTCACCCAGGCTGTCGGGGCTGTCGATGGAAAAGCACATGAGGATGACATCAGTGTCCGGGTAGGAAAGAGGCCGCAGCCGATCGTAGTCCTCCTGCCCGGCTGTGTCCCACAGCGCCAGCTCCACCTGCCACATGGGGCCAGTGAGTAGCTGCCTGCAGGCCCCAGTTCCACCCCCTCCCCGGCCACCCAGAGGTCCTCTGAAACCACGGTTTCACTCAACTCAAAAGTTTGAGTGAACTTTAGGTTCACTCAACAGCTATCTCTTGAGCACTAGGTGTATGCCAGGGACAATGCAAGTCACCGTCCTGCAGTCTAAATTTCGTGGGTTTCTAGAAATCCTGAGACATGGGAGCTTGATCTATATGCAGCTTATGAGCTACTGTTGTGAGCACCACAATTTGATTTTAAGTCACAAAGCCCTTTGAAGGAAGCCTTACC
>ML099417.1:0-10285 GCA_003697995.1 Taxidea taxus jeffersonii
CACTATTTCCATTGAGTGATGGTGAATTTTGAATGTTCTTCTTGTGGTCTTCAAAATTCTCCTTCCCCTGCCCTAGCAAATCTCTTCCGTATAATTCTTTCAAACAAAACACTCCTCCAGCTCTATCTGCTATTGAAATATCTCCTGTGTCTTCAATTACTTATGTCTCTCTATATATGTATACACATATATACACATATTTATTTGTTTTTATTCCTAAGTTTAAAATTGTTATCTGAGGCTTTGTTTTGTACAAAATACTTCACCATTACCAGAAGGAGAACCACTATTGTTTTTGTTTTTGTTTTTTTACCTAAATGCTATTTTTTTAATTAGGAGAAGTTATTAGATTAAAATTTTTTAGATTAGTGTTTCTTATGGAAAAGACATTTCCTGAAAGCAAGACTAAAGTAGTTAGAAGAAGTTCAGAAGAACCACTTGCCATGGAGCCCTGGAGGCAGTATAATGACTACTTTTCTGGTAATTGGATTCAGTTGAATTTAAATATTTATTGAATACTTTTGTTCTTTTTGTCAAATGCTATTCTAGCTGGAGATAGAGAAAAGAATAATATTTGGCCGTGTCTTCTATGAGCTCAGATCTTAGTACCTAAATCAAACGTACACAGAACTAAGTCTACTTTAGATATCACAGGTGAGTTGTACTGTGCGTATTTGTAGGGTAGATAGAGAGATGCTCACTGGGATAATAACACCAGCTTGCACAAAGTAGGTAACAAATGATCTGGTCTTGCAGACAGTAAAGGATTGGAAGATTGAGAAAGGTATTCAGGTTGAAAATAGATTACAAGTTGGAAAAAAATGTCTAAACAAATTCGTGATCATAAGGAGCCTCAAACACAACAAAATAAGGAGACACATTAGATAAATGTGTAATCAAAAACTCATGACTTTTCTTTTCAGTTGGACTTGAATGGGTTACAATAACTTCCTGAGACATAGTTTGCCTCCTTTCGAGGTCTTACAATACCCGTCTCAGCATTACTATGAAAATACACATATGTTACTATATAACCATTGATCTCTGAGCTCAGATATAAAATCATCGTCCCCACCACTGCATACACACATGCTCACACATGCACACACACAAACACACATGTACATACTACTAGGGGAAAAGCAGTAGCAAATATTACTATATTTATGGTTCTTATTTCAGACATTACATAGATTTATATCTCCCTGGCCACTGGATCAACACCTTTGGAAACAGAGTGTATGTTTGTTGGTGCAGAGTTTTCATAGTTACAACTGAAAATTAGTTTATTAAAAACATGCATTATTTACATGCTGACTCATCCACTGATGCCCAAAAGCAATGACATAAATTGCCCTTGAGAAAATATTGGGGGACAAACAAGCTCTAATCTTAGATATGGCCTCATGCAGCACTGTGTTCTCTCATTTTATAGCTTTACACACACAGAATTCCCATCTGGGCCCTGTCCTGGGAAACCGGTGCCAGGGAGGACGGGCCTCCTTCATTCGATTTCATCTTAGTGAAGCTGTGTTGAAAATGCGTTGACAGAGCTTTCTTCTCCTGGGACTTAGAAATATTGCTGGTGGAGAGTTCACTTGCTCTAAATATTTCCTCTCCTCGGGTACCCAAGAATACCATGTACTTTGTAATGACAACTAGGATAATGAATGCATACTGTAGTCAGCTATTACCAGGAGTAACTGGTGTACCTTTCATCTCCTGTCAAGCAGAGTGCTTAGGATTAGGACCAAAAGGCAGCTCTCATCTCTCTCATTTCCTGACTCAGACAAAAGGCAAGAAAAGGTGCCTGCCTGTGCTGAGAGGTGTCTGATCAAAGCAGCTGAAAGCTGTCAGAAGCCAGCCAGCCTCCACAACCTGACTATCTCTTAATGCAGGCCTGCCTTTGATCTATCTGTTGGCCATCAAACTGCAGCTCTATTTATGTAAAAAATAATAATAATAATCAGGGTTGTAATTGAACAGAAGAAAGTGCCCTTTTCTGTTTGGATGTTGGTTTTGCAATCTGATAAAGCTAGGACATGCGAACCAGTTCTGTCCAGTGTGTGTGTGTGCGTGTGCGCGTACACGCACACACGTGCTTGCATGCCCGTGCCAACATGGGCAGACGTGTGCCATTCATTCAATAAAATAAAAACTACAATCAAATGCCTTTGAACCTTCGTCAAATAAGTTTGGCCATGAGTTGAGTCAGAATGCTGGTAGAAATAAACTCTTCTCCTTGGAAGGTTAAAAACTACAACAACAACAACAACAAACCTCAAGTAAAATTGCCACCATGTTGGCACCTATATTATGTCTTCCAGCAGAATCTACAGTTTAGGTGTATGAAAGAACTTGTGTTGGACTTGAAAGATTTGGGGTCAAACTTCAGGTCTGTCACTTTCTGGCCATGTGGATTTGGACTCATTCCTGAGCCCATGTGTGCGTCAGGCTCATCACCTGGTGTCTGGATGGGGCGTATCGAGATCGGCTTCCTCCCCACGAGCATCGGAGTTAAACTCCAGCATGTGTTCTTGTCGGCGAGAGAGGAAGGCTTTTGGCCAGAGAGCAGATGCAGAAGTATTAATCCCACTTAACCCCTCTCTTTCTCGGTTCCAAATTTCTAAAATGAGTATAATCAGAAATGACTGAATTAAAGTATGAAACGCATGGATCTCGATGTCTACCACATGGTAAGACACCAGTGAATGTTCGGGGTGGTGGTTGTTTCTATGACTTACACACGGAAGGGTTCTGAATTAATACACTCTCCCTCAAGAAGTGGCCGCCGTAAATTCCATGGCACTGCCACCCCCTCAGTTGAATAGAGCCGAGTGTCTTTCATCCCTGTGATAAAGCTTATTGGATGAGGAAATGAATCCATAAATGTGAGCAAGGAAGTAACGACATTTTACTTGGAGAACCAGAATAGTACATGGATACGTTCCAGAAAAGCTATATTTCCTTCTTGATTACCATGATTCCTGGCGACGTATCTGCACTCAGCCTTGATATTCAGACACACAGACGTCCACACTCACACACATCCGCAGGACACGGCTTTTATCCCCATCAAAGGCTCTGGCAACTTCATATCTCACACAAATTGTGTTCCTCATCCTCACAGATGGAATCCTTAATCAGCATCCGTAAACAACTTCCCTTTGATTCTCCCAGCGAAGTGCTGGAAAGTGCTGCATAATTAATTCTCTTACCCAGCCCTCAAGAGCCAGGCATCCATTCAGTTGGGAGAAGTGACGCTGGAAGCGTAAGCCCAGCCTGGGGTGGAGAGACTCCATTCCTCTCTCTCTAGGACAGATGGGGCTCACGGCCTTCATGCCCTCTGTCAACACCTCCCTCCCCGAGGCGGAACTGTCTTCCACGTAGCTGACACAGAGGACAGAGGAAGGAGCCTGAGTTCCTGCCAAAACTCTGCATTACAAACACCTGGTAAGTTATCTTGTCTCCTGAATTCTTGAGACCAGAGCTCCTACCTTTTACTTTCTGCCCCAGGGCCTAGTGCAATGCCTGGCCCCAACAGGTACTGTTAAATGCCTGGGACTGTCAGCCCAAGTAAATGCATTTCCAGTGCAGGTATTAAAAGAATATGAAGTGTCATCTCCAAGCATCAGTACCTCGCACCACACCTAAAACATAGATAGTGAACAATAAATATTTCTTGACAAGAGTCAATCATTCTTAATTTTCTGAAGGGAAAATTCTCACACAACCTTTAAATATATTTTGTCATAATTACTTGGGTTTATCCCTTACCGTAGCCTGGATACTCCGCTCTCCTAGGGATCAGGGAGCCTTGAAGCACAGCTCATCTGGTAAAGACTATGTGTTTAAGCAACGTCTACACGAAGAATTCACATGTCTAGAAAGAGCCACAAATCATTAGAGGTTCACATGTGTTGTGGCACAAAGACTTGGGTCAAATATGCTCCTTCAGGGGCAGCAGAACAAGGCTGGGACTTGGAAGGCTCAATTTGGACCCTTTAGTAAACAATCAGTGAGCTATTCCAGAAAACCCTTACATATAAACTGGATAATACCTGTATTTATCTTGGGTGCATTTTCAAGGTGTGTAATCAACAGCTACACTCCAGGCTTTCTGAATTTCTGAGCTCAAGGGGGATTTTTGGGTCCATTCCCCTCTCATTTGCACTCACGGCTTTCCCAGGGAACCCAGCTCCACAGACCCCTCCAGGGACCCACCAGCTGGCAGGATAGTGCTGGGCTAGGTGGTTTTCCATCTCAGATCAGATAGGTGCCTCTGTGCTGGGCACCTCCTCATATTTCCCAGTATCAGAGAAGACTCAGAAGCATGTCTCTTCGAACTTTTTTCTGATATGATAGAGAAGAAGAAAATGAACTTTTAGGAATGATCAGTATAATGTCATGCAGTCTGAAGTTCTAGGAGGAGTGATGATTTATTAACTATGGATATGTCTGTGTCTGTGTCTCCTGTTGGACAGTTACACTCCATGGACTCTCCAGGAGTCCAAGCCTCATGCCCACCCTGTAGATTTGGGACTTGCTAGTCACTTTCACATCCTATGGGTTCTGCTTTTCTGGAGAATCTAGACTAGTATCTTCCCAGTGTTTTGAGACTTTTGCACTATTCCCTCTCACATCCATACCCACTATCAGCACATGGATGACCGTTGTCTTCCCTAAGACTTGGTCATCTGTCCCTGAGAGGGAGATTGCAGAAGAGTGTTATCTGATCCTTGAGTTTTGGGGTTTTAAGGTCAGAGTTTAGGAGCACTGTTTAAATCAATACTTTCTGGCTGCCTGGAAAAGGCAGAAGGTATGAGGAAAACATACCCAGAAAATGAAGTTATGGAGATAAAGCTTTAAAGTTCATGGTTCCAACAAGGTCTAAAGCCAGGTGGTTGTTCTGTTTCCCAGTTATGTGAGACACACACTTCCCTCTCTTGTTTAGGTTTATTTAGGTTAAGTTTCTGGAATTTATAAATGACAATAGTGTTAACAGAGTTTTTTAAAAAGAGAGGTCTGCTTAGGAAATTAAGAAAGAAGGAAAAGGGAATTAGGAGCTTACAACTGACTTTCAAAGTTATATGCATGGACAAACCTTGGCATTCAATATCTAATGGAGGGGGGTAAGAAGGGAGAGAAACACAGAGAGAGAAAGAGAAGGAGCGGGAGAGAGGGAGCGGAAGAAGGGGGGGAGAGAAATACGCAGAGAGAGACACGCACATACACACACAGAGGGAGAGAGTGGGGAGATGGAGAGAGGGAGAAAGAGAATAAAGCACTGGCTAGCATATAGAGAGAAAGAAGATGAAAGTCTACACCAGAACTTTGGGCAATGTTTTTCTTTGGGATAAAAAAGGGGAAAAAAATAGTACAACCTTTCTCCAAATAAGAAAAAATAATTCACACATGGAATGGTGAATACTGCAAGATACAAGAGAGTCAAGTGAGATGCCACCAAGGGCCAAGATGAGGTAAGGAATTAATTTAAAGCAGCTAAAGAAATTAAGGGGAAAGGAAACACCTCTGTTTTGATGCTTAAGACATCCACATGCCATTTTTTTTACAGAGCCTAGTTTCAATGGACAATGGGGCCAGAGCCCAGATTTCTAGGAGTTAGTGAATAGACAGGAAGTGGTTGCTGTTAGATGTTTGTTTTAAGCCTTTGGTGGTGAGTAAATTCAGATGTTAAAGAAAAACAAACAAACAAATAAAAACTCCTGAGGAAGGGGATGAAGTTAAAGGTTTGGTGAGAGCAGGAGTGCTAGGTAGCAGGTTTGGAACACAGTGGGAGGGAGAGGCTGAGGATTCTGTTGAGGAATGAATCTTGAGGGGGAAGGGCATCCTCTGAGTCAGGAGTGAAGCATGAGGGGACTGAGGACACAGAGACTCCAAGAACAATCTGAGCAGATGTCAGTGCCATTCTCGGCCGTGAGTGCATCCCACCAGGTTGGAGTCTTGTGAGCACCCTGTGAGCACAGTAGGAACAATCATCCACATAGGGCTGACCAGGGATCCCCATGTCCTGGTGACACGCAGACCACCCTCTGTCAGGATCACATTCGCTAGGAACAGCCTGTAACAGAGCAGGGTACTGTCACCTGACAAACCACTGATGAATCACGTGGAAGAGAAGAGTCCAGGGAACTTACCCCTTTCCACCTTTTCCTGGAAACAACACGGAAATGGGAGGGGAGTCAGGGGACCCTAAACCATGTAAAGGCATTTCATCTCCTCACTTCTTGAACATAAAAACAAAAGTGGACCTTCACTTCATTTACAGGCAACGACAAAATAAATATGGGCTAATGTTAATGCTTTGAGAATGAAACAGCAACAACAGCAAAGCCCCAATTCGAGTTCCACAAGACTTGATTATTGAAAACCATCCATGTAAATAGAGGAGTGTTCAAAATCAATAGGAACTGATGAATTAGTCTAGTTAGATAAAGACCTACTGAAACATAATCAGGTCATGTAGGCTTTGTGCAAGAACGCAAGATCTGTGTCCAGATGATGCAGTAACAACATTTCAGAAAAATATATCCTTACGAAAAAAATAGTCAAACATAAAGGCTGAGGTCTCCTGAGACCTCTAACTTAGAGAAAGGTCTGAATGGGGCATAAAGAACATTTAAATTTCCTACTACAGGACCCAGGAGCGAGAACCCCAATGCCCTCAACCACAGAGGTAAGATCAGATGCAGCCCATTTTGTTCACACCAGCTAATCCTTTGCTTCTCATGAAAAGAACATCCAAAGTTATCCTCTTCAAAAGGCCAGGTGAAAATTTGAACTGCTTATTGAAAAACAATTTCCTCAGGAAATGTCTAAGATGATGGTAAAGACGTTGGCTGTTGGGAGAGGTTTTGGCTCGTGGGTACCATGAACTTAACACCTTTTTAAAGTTCAGGATAGGTTTAACTAAATGACTCTCAGCATGTCTGTTGATGCTAGAAAACATTTTTTCCCCTCCTCAGGACAAGTCAATCTATGATTTAATGGTTTCAGATTCCCACTTCCCAGTATGATAGAGGGCACACAGATAGCTCACGGTGTATTCTTGATCTCCCCACTCTTCAGCCCTTCAAAACACCGTTAAACTGAATACAGAGAAAATAACCTGCTCTTAGACTCTTTGTTGGAAAACAACGATAAAGCTGGTGAAGGAGTAAAAGCTCTCAAGGCCGTAATTACCTATAGTTAAACTGATACAATTGTCTCCCTGTACGAAATGATCGTTGTTCCGCACAAAGTCTCATTCAGCTTTTGAAATCCACTTGACCATAAGCTCCTAACCCACCCCACCATACTTCCATGACACCAACGCAAACATCTAGAAGAAAGAAGGTGTTGACCTCCTTTTCATAACCAGCTGGACCTTCCAATGAAAAGAACAAGTATTTCAACCAGTGGGGAAAGTTGTCAACTGGTCTTAGTAATCCATAACATGAAAGTGTATGCCAGGATGAAAACCTGGAGCATCAAAATCTCTTACTCAAAGTAGTCACTTTAGTTCATTCAAATTGGTGATAGGAGAAAGTGTAGCATAATGGAAAATACTCTAAGCTTAGAGCTGGAGAGATTAAGATTCAAATCTAAGGTGAAATCTAAGTTCCACTAGACTTGATTATTGAAGATCATCCATGTTCTTTATGCCTGATGGGGAGCCAGTGACTTAAAATTGCTGAGCCACTGTTTTCTCATCTTTGAAATGGAGTTAATGACATTTTAAATGTGGATTTGGTAGCACAGGAAGTCCAGAAAAGGTTGCTAATACACAGAGAAGATGGAACTCAGCATTCTTAAAGTACTTCTGCAATTATTGTGATTCCAAAATGAATTGAAAGGTATTTACAACAGATATATGGTCTCTTTGAAAGCACTTCCCAGTGAATGTTAATATATTCAGCAGACAGGCACATCTTTATACAAAAAAGAATGAGCATGTCATTGGGATACTTTTGCCTATTTAATACTTATTTTTGTGGAGTGCCCATGTAGGCTGCTGGGAAAATAACACAGCATACAAAATGGGAAGGCTGGGGGGGCGGCGCCGAAGGCATTCTTGTGGTGACTCATTTTGAGGTGGAACGGGGCACCCAGGAGTGGCCAAGGAGAATTAGAGCTGGAAACAGGGACCTCTCCGTCCAGTCCTGCTGTTAAATGTCTGTGTGGTTGCAGGCCAGGCTCCTGTCTTGCCTGGTCTGACTTAGAGTTACATGTCTGTGTGGACTAAATTGTGATTAAAACGGTTTCCCCAGGGCGTCTCTAACACGATGATTGGGAAGCTTGCCATCTTTGAGGGAAGGCCAAACAGCCAGCGAGTAGTGGCCGGTGGACCACCAAGAACTTTGAACACCATTTTTTCACTTAGAAGTTCATAACTCTGTAATGGTAATTTGAGTGGATTCCCATATCCTGCAGGGATGGAAATGGACAAAATTAATGTCAAGATCATGAGGGGAAGCGAGGACCCTAACAGTGAGCATCTAATGCCATTGCACAAGCTGAGCCTTCATCACTGGCACAGCTGTGGTGCTGGTGTAAGGAGGAAGCAGGGGTGCAAGAAATGGTCAAGTCAATGTAATGATTCATACAGTGGTGGGCCATCCAAGTATAACCTTTGTATTCATTCAATAAACACTTGCTTCTGGAATATTTTCTATGTTTTAGAGCTTGTCCTGGGCACTGGGGATACAGCAGTGAGCAATACAGGAAAGATCATAATGCATAGATACTTTACAATCTCTTGGGAAACAAAGAGAAGTAAAAGGCATATAGGTATGGAAGTAGTTGTTTGCTTGTTTTTCTCTAATACACATTTTTATGGCCATGCCACACTTATTTGAAAGCTTAGGGAATTTAGAAGCTCTGGGTATTTTTTTGCACCTTGAGCTCCTACTCTCCCTCCACTTCTTTGAGCTTCTGAACTCAAGGGATAATTTTTATACAGTTTAGATCCATCCACCAACCCAGGGACAAGTGCAGTGTCTAATATATATAGGGACAACACATATATTTACAAAATCCTAGTTTGAAAATGCTATCATTGTTAAGAGTCATAACATTAATGGCCTAGCTTCATGGTCTCATGATGTAGTTCCCTATTCGTATCTTTTCTAATCCTCGCAGATATCCGTCAGTGTAAATATTATTGTCCAGTTGAGCATCTCAGGCAACTAAGGACATGGAAGTTAAGTGTCAGGAATTAAATGACTTGCTTCTAGCAGGCAGAGCTGAGTTTTGGAGCTTGGACTGATCTTTCCTTAGAGTTCTGCTCTTTTCAAAGTGAATGCTGCAGCCCCTCGTCCTTTCTGGTTCTGGGTATCCGCAATGAGACCCTTTACATTTACTCCTTGTTCCTTTCCAGCTGATGTCCACTCCGGCAGGGTGAGTGGCACCTGTCCCTTGGCCATTGGCTTCCGGTTGTGTCTGCCTATTCGGAAGGAGGTGGGAGAAAGTAAGGAGAATCCGTTTTTAATACTTCCTCCCGGGCCTCACCTTCTTCAGGTCCTCGGGCAAACTGCAGTCCTCCTAAAGCTCCAAACTTGGCCAGTGCCCACTCCTCTGGGGCTTGATTGCTCCCTGCCAGCAACCACCTGCCCTTCTCCCTCGAGGTTCATAGCCTTTTTGGGGTTATTAGCATCAGGAACTCCAGGACCCCCTGTGGACTCCAACGTCTTACTACCCATTTGTAACTACCCAGTTTCACTGTGCCATCTGTTTTTTTCTAAGACATGACTCTTATAGGTGAAGACCCAAGTCATACAAAATTGATGTTCAGGTTGAATTTCCCTGAAAGGCTCTTAGAACAGACACCCTAAGGTCATATGACACTTCACCTCCTCCTAAACCCAGAACCCACAAGTTCTACCTTGAACCAACTGTTTCTTTGATCTACCTACCCATTTTCTTTTTCCACAAGCCTCCCTACTTTAATTTCTCTCTCCCATCTACACACACATATCCACACGCATGCACCTCTAACATATGCATGCACACACATGCACACATACCCGACATATGCACACATGCACCTCTAACATATGCATGCACACACATACGCACACACCCGACATGCACACACGCATGCACCTCTAACATATGCATGCACACACGTGCGCACACACCTGACATGCACACACGCATGCACCTCTAACATATGCGTGCACACACATGCGCACACACCCGACATGCACACACGCATGCACCTCTAACATATGCATGCACACACATGCGCACACACCCGGCATATGCACACATGCACCTCTAACAT
>ML099419.1:0-20451 GCA_003697995.1 Taxidea taxus jeffersonii
GGCTTAGGTCATGATCTCAAGGTCGTGAGATCAAGCCTTATGGGGGGGCTCTGCACTCAGCATGTGTTCTATTTAAGATTCTTCCCCCCTCGCTCGCCCTCTGCTTTTCCCCTCCTTGCTCTAAAATAAACAAATAAAATCTTAAAAAAAATTTTTTTTAAAAGACTTTGGGCAACTTCCACAGCCTACACAACAAATTCTTTACCAATGAACTGCATATAGGTGGGCCATATGTATGTACACATAGGATATTCAATGCATGAGCGCTAAGGATGTAACTATGTAGATAATTTTAGTCTCATTGAAAGCATTTTAGAGCTCAGAAACCAGGAAGTTACAACCTCCTTCTGCAGAAGAGGAAACTGGGGCTCAGGAAAGATAAGTGACTTGTCCAAGTCTCTTTGTGTGTCAGAGATGGAAAACAATGATAAAACTGTTACTTGCTCTATTTGATAAGTAAAGTGATATCAAAAAAGATAACAATTCAGTTTAAGTAAAGACACAGTGATTTAAAAGTTAAGCACGGGTTCTCAAAATTAAGCCATGAATTTTGAGTTTTTGCTTTTACTTTTTCCAAGATCATCTTGGTTTGGAGCACATAAAGTTTTTATACAGAATTTAGCCTATCTTGAAAAATAACACATTGGTATTTCACATTCTTTACAAAAATTCATAAACAGTGCCTTAGATTTTCTGAAGACAGAGGCCTTCTTATGCCTACAAAGCTCTCCTTATGTTGATGGAATGGGGTGAGAAGGCAGTCCATCTTATTAAACTGTATTTCTAAACAAAAATAAAGCAAAGTGTTTCAAGTGGAAAATTAAATGAACATAATGTAAAACAATTTTTAAGAAATAATCTTGATTTGAAGGAAAATCCAACTAATTTCAGGTTCAACCCTGCTAAGCATGGTTTTCCATTGTGTATAACCATGGCCCTTTACGGATATACACGCCTAGAAAATTCCTCTTCATATCTAGTCTTCACATCTCTGTGACACAGAAGACATTGCTTTTTGTTCACATGTACCCAAAAAGAAAAAAGAAAAAAGTCTCATCATATGTGGTGGGTATAGCAGGAAAAGCAACAAAACACTTTTAGAAAAAAATAAACCTGTATTATGCATTTCACCAGCAACCATAAAAGGACTCAAAATAATTTTAAATTGTGGTGCCTTCTTCAGGATATCACTTCTGTGAGCCCACCTCAGGGTCACAGCGACTCTGGACACCAGTGTTACACTTCTACTTAACACTGTAGTCTTTTTTCTTTCTCTTACACAATACCTTTTAAGGTGTTATCACAAATGTCTATTTTTTTTTTCTAAAGCAAACACGTAACTCTGGAATTCAAATGAATGGTATCTCTTTCAAAGCAGTGGTTTTCAGAATCTGTAGGGTGATTCTTACAATGTTGCCAAGTGCTTGAAAGTTTTAGAAATCCTTTTAAGAATTCTAGCCTCCCGATGTACTCAACTCTATCAGAACTTCAAAAAGAAAAGAAGAAAGGATGCTCATTTTTGGGAGCTTAAGGCTGTGAATACCCCTAGGTGTGTTGAGAGAAAAAAAAAATCTCTTTTAAAGATGGGTTCAATATTTAGTAAAAGCCAAAAATTTGTTCAAACTGAATGTGATGAAGAAGACATACAAGTCAAGCTTGTCAAAACATATGTAACAAAGGAAAATGATGAGACTGATTGTGTTTGCTGAACTAATTCTAAAAAGAGCTCAAGAGAGGAATTATCAGGAGAACACACAAGCACAGCTTCATGTATTACAAGGGACTGGGGGAGGGAAGCAATAAAAATCCTTGGTTGAATAACAGATTTAGCTTGGTAATTACTTTGCAATCACATCTATATGTGAAATGAATTTCATCTTGTTTAAAACCATTCATCCACTAACTGAACAAATGTTTCTTGAGTACCTACCACGTATCAAACAAGAAATATATATAGATAAAAGCTCATAGTCAACTAAGCCAACAGAGACATGACTGCAAATTATAATATAATAAATATAATAAATACTAAAATAAGGTATGCAAAATCACCATGGGAACAGAAGGGAAGAAATTGACTCTGCCTGGGGATTATGGAAGACTTCACAGAAAACGTAGTGATTTACTGGATAGGTATGAATTTGCCATGCTGATATGACAGGAGTTGTGCAGGGTGGGGCACTCCCATCAGAGAGCATAGCACATGCAAAGGTCTGGATGTAAGAAAAAACAACAACACATTAGCTTCCGGTTTCAAAATGGCAAGCTAAGCCCACACTACAACTCTTCTCCCTGCCAAATCACAGAAATTATTAAACAAAGAGGGGAGGGAGAAGGGAGGAGAGAGAAATGGATGGAAGGAAGAAAGGGAGGGGTGGGGGAAAGAGGAAGGGAGATGTGCATATACAGCAAGACTCAAAAATTAAGAGGAGAGAAACTCATCATCCCAGAAAGGAGGAGTGCCTAAAGGCTGAAGGCAGATAGCACAGGACCAAAGAGGGAAGCTGAAGCTCAGAGGACAGGTGGGAAGTCACACACTGGGCCACATCAAGAATACTCACTGCTCAATCATGGGGGAGCAATAAGGAGGCCCATGGACAACTGAGTGAAGATCAGTTGCAGACCCCAGTGGAAGCAGTGAGGCTTTCAGATCTCATATGAGCTCTCACTCCCACCCCAACCTCAGAGAGCAGTTGGGCAGAGGAGGAGAAAGGCATTAATCCAACAGAGAATCTAAACTGCAAATCAGACAAATTAAGAATTACCCAACATTTAAGAAGCTTTCATATTATGAAATAAAATCTCATCAAATGATAAGACTTAGATTGTCCTTCTTAAGGCAAGATTTAATAGACCTACCAAAATAGAATCTTAAAATAAATATAATTAATTGAGAGAGGTTTTCTTCTTAAAGTATTTACATGCTTAAAACAGGTAGAAGAAATTATGAAAAACAACCAGCTAGAGATCTTGGATATGAAAAGCTGTGGGAATTTTTTAAAGCGTAATAAAGCAAAAGAGTAGGACAGACCCTGTGGAAGTGATTTGTGAGTTGGGAAAAGAAGACCACAGAATTCTCCTCTAACACAACACAGAGAAAGAAAGCTTAGGAAATATAAAAGAAAGATAGGAGAAACAGAGGAGAGATCCAGAAGTTTCAACACCAGTCTAATAAGAGTCCAAAAAGGACAGAATAGAGAAAATGGAGGGAAGGTGATATCTGAAGAAATCATGAAGTTGAGACTTCCCCATATCTAAAGACAGACATTAAGTTCAAGGAGTTCAGTGTGTTGGGTACATAAGACACAAAAGACTGTGCCTACAAGGTTGCAAAAGTAGTCAGGAGATAGATCATGAATGATCATGACTTTTAGGTAAAACATTATAAGAAAAAATAAAATTATAAGAAGAGAGATACAATACTGGATTGGAAAAAGTATCAATGGGAACTCATGATTAAAAGACATATATTTAACATATCTGTATCTACGTATCTATCTCCAATGAACAGACCTTGAAGCAATGACAAAGTTATGAGTGCCCCCTAAAGCCCCGATCTGTTTCTTAATGTCATTGCTCACTAAATGGAACCAGGGCTCCCTGAAGAAACAACTGATTGATTCCAGGTGAGCCTGGGACATCTTATGCCATAAAATAAGGAAACACTCAAAAACTAATTGGAATTAGATTGAAAAGACTCCCTCCATGCAAATTTGGAGTAATATGAGCAATAGAAAGGATAAGGATAAGAACAGATTATAAAATATTGAATTTAAAAAACAAATCCATGAATTATAATGATTCTAAAAGAAACGTGGGATAAGGATAAGCTCTATTTACAGAAGAATACCAACTATAAGTATAGGTGGAATGACAGAAAATCACTATTTTGCAACCACTACAACTAAAGGAATTATGCAGAATAATGGGCTTAAATTCTTTAAAAATGTCAGTGTCATGAAAGACCAAAAAAAAAAAAAAAAAGGCTGGGAAACTGTTCTGGATTAAAGGAGACCAGAGAAATATTAGAGACACATTACATTTAAATGCAATATACAGTCCTTAATTTCACCCTGGATTAAAAAAAATAGCTTTGGAACAATTGGGAAAATGTGAATGTGGGTTATGTTTAAAATAATAGGATCATAGATAATAGTATGTCGCATATCTCGAATGATGGTTGGATTATGGTTGATAGGAAAATGGTTCTGTCTTAGACAATACATGCTTAAGTAATTAGCACTGAAGAAATACCATAATTTTATAATCCACTCCCAAATGAAAAAAGAGAGAGAGAGTGTGTGTGTGTGTGTATGTGTGTGTAATCTCTGGGGTTTACTGTTCTGTTCTGGTCAATTTTCTTGGGTTTGAAATTTTGCAAATAGAAGGGAAAAAGAAGAAAGTTTCTAAAGAATTGAAAGCACTGACTATCATGATCTGACCTATATTCTAGGATGATTATTCTGAGTGGATTTATTTGAGAAAGAAGCAAAGATGGAACAGGAGACCATAGGTCAATTCACCACAAAGCTGATGAAGCCTAAGTGTCAGGGCCCTTGTGTGTGAGTCTTTTCCAAAGCGTTGGGAGAAACACAGTCATATGCTTTTGTAAGATTTGCAAAATAAGATCCTCTTACTATACTTGGTTAAGACCACTGTCTCTTTCCACTCCAACTCTCTTTTATGCCAGGCAGTCTGGGAGTAATGACAGGCATTTTTGGGATACTGCTAATGGGAATTTAAGTTTAGGTTTAGTGAGATATTATTTGTGGTTTGCAGTCACTTCCTTTTACAGTTAAATGTTTGAGAACTGTCCTGGTACACGAATAGCCTTGAGGAATGCTTCTGCCACCCACACTGTAGACTTGTTTGGTGTTGTGAAACAAAGATGCCAGGCTGAAAGAGGAACACAACACAAACGACAGTGCCCATCACCAGAAACATAAGAAGTGTGAAGAAATACACTGGAAGAAACACTATAATTTTCTTCTCTATATAGAAAACAGCAAAAGTGGTTATCATATGAAGAAGTAATCAAAGACTATGCAGCCAACAAATATAAGAAAAATTAAAGAAATGTCAAGCTGTTAAATAATAGGAATATTTTTAAAATGTTTATGGTATTTGACAGCTTTTTAAAAAGATTTTATTTATTTATTTGACAGACAGAGATCACAAGTAGGCAGAGAGGCAGGCAGAGAGAGAGGAGGAAGCAGGCTCCCTGCTGAGCAGAGAGCCTGATGCCGGGCTCAATCCCAGGACCCTGGGATCATGACCTGAGCCAAAGGTAGAGGCTTTAACACACTGAGCCACCCAGATGCCCAGTATTTGACAGCTTTTTATTTTCTTTTTCTATTCACATTCAATCAGCCAACACATAGTACATTCGTTTCAGATTTAGTATTCAATAATTCATCAGTTGCATAACACCCAGTGCTCATCACAACACATGCCCTCCTTAATGCCCATCACCCAATTACCCCATCCCCTTACCCTCCTCCCCTCCAGCAACCCTTTTTATTTCCTATGGTTAAGTCTCTCATGGTTTTTCTCCCTCTCTGATGACTTCACATTTAGTTTCCCCTCCCTTCCCCTACAATCCTTTGTGCTATTTCTTATATTCTACATATGAGTGAAATCATATAATTGTCCTTATCTGATTGACTTATTTTGCTCAGCATAACAGCCTCCAGTTCCACCTATATCAATGTAAATGATAAGTATTCATCCTTTCTGATGGCTGAGTAATATTCCATTGTATATACATACATCTTCTTTATCCATTCATCTGTTGATGGACTTCTTGGCTCTTTCCACAGTTTGGCTATTATGGACATTGCTGCTATGAACACTGGGGTGCAGGTACCCCTCTGAATCACTACATTTATATATTTAGGGTAAATACCTAGTAGTACAATTCCTAGGTCACAGGGTAACTCTATTTTTAACTTCTTGAGGAACCTCCATACCCTTTTCCAGAGTAGCTGCACCAGCTTGCATTCCCACCAACACTGTAAGAGGGTTTCCCCTTCTCTGCATCCTTACCAATATTTGTTGTTTCCTGTCTTGTTAATTTTAGCTATTCTGACTGGTGTAATGTAGCATTTCATTGTGGTTTTATTTGATAGCTTTTTAGGTTTGAAGTTGTCATGCTTATTTGTGTGTGTGTGTGTGTGTGTGTGTGTGTGTGTAATGTTGGGTTTTTTTCCCTTACAATGGACCTCTAGAACTCTGTAAGTTTCAGATCCTACAAGATCAGGAACTTCCCTTTAAGCCAAAAAGAAGGTTACTATGACAGATAATTAAATGACTAGGATCTGAAATCCAATGAAAATAAAGGGAAAGCAATGAATTTGAGGTTTATTTTAAATGTGAAACCAAAAGAGCTTTTAGTCCACTAGATATGGGGAATGGGAGGAAAGCTGGGTTGGATGATTCTAGTAGGGGTAAATGGATAGGTTTGACATCATTCACCAAGACATGGAATTCAGCAGAAAGGGGAAGATTTTGTGGTGGCACAGGTTGGAAGAGAAACTAAAGCTGGAGAAAGAGAGTGGGTATTCATCAGTGTCTATACAGGGAAAGGGAGAACAGGAGATTAACAGATTCAAGGTCAGAGTAAATAGCAAGAAGAGGTGAAGCCAAAGGATGGAACCCTGGCAACAACTAAGAATGTAGTGGTTCAATATGTGTATGGGGTAGGGGGTGCTGACCAGTAACAAGACAGAGAATTGGAACAACAATGAAAGAAAGAGTAGCTTTTTTAAATGGAGGAAGAGATGTGTTCGAATAACCTCAAAGAGTGAATTGTTATTAAAATATTAATTAAAGTGTAAATTAAATGGAAAGGGAGATCAAATTTGGCAAGAAGCATTTAACTGGTAACCTTGAGTGAGAACAAATACAATATAATTGTGAAAGTCAAAGTCAGATTACAGTGGACTGAAGAATAAATGGGAAGTCAGGAAGTGGACTCCAGAAGTGTGGATGACTCTTTCAAGAATCGAGGCCAGTAATAAAAAGAAACACATGGAAGTAGAAGGGATGTGGGGTCAAGGAAGGGTCAAGCCAACTTTGTGTCTTCTAATGCTAAACATATACCTACCCTATGACTATGATCCAAAATCCTATTCCTATGAAACAACCATGAAAAGGAGGATGAATAAATGTAGTACAGCACATTGAAGCAAAAGAACACATTGTAGACAGTATTGAATGTCAGTATTATGAATGTCAGTATTATGAATGTCAGTATTATGCTAACTGAAATTAGATACAAGATACTACATAAGGTATAATTCCAAGTATGTAAATTTCTAGAAAAATAGAACTAACTTATATGGTGAGAAGTCAGAACAGTGGTCATCTCCATGGAAGGGGGGCTAGTGACTGGGAAGAGGCATGAGAGAGCCTTCCAAAGGGAGGCAAACGTTCTCTATCCTGACCTGTAAGATGGCTGCAGGGATGTATATAAATTTAAAAATGCATTAAGCTACACTCATGGTACCTTGTGAACTCTATGTCCTTTCCTTTGCTGTACCTTAATGAAAAGGAAAAAAAAAAAAAAGAATAGAATTTCCAAGCCAGCCTTCACTGAGGAAACACCACTAAAGAGAACTATCAAAATACCACCAAATTAAAGTGAATTCTATGTCAGCCAGAGGATATCTGACAACGATATGCATAGCAGCAACGGCTGGAACGGCCTGACCAACTGAATCCATTAGCCATGGAGGAAATGAGCCCCTCTCTCAGGCAGGACTGTCAGTGTGTCCACCTCACTCGTTCCTAGCTACCTAAAAATCCTGCTCCCAAGCCCAATCCTTTTGCAGACAATCTATCCTTCCCACTGGACAGGCCTTTAGAATGTCAAAAAGAGTCTTCCAGAACTCAGCACCAGCCTAATACCTCTCCTAGATCAAAAGAACACAATCACGACTTCCTTCACTTCTGTAAAAGAGCAATTCAGAAGACAAATTTGTACCCATCAGAATCCCAGCAGTCGTCTGTGACACTTTCCTTTGATGTCTCACTATCATACCCAGTGATGAAGAGATAACAGCTGGCATTTGAACACAGTCATCTTTTTCCCAAAAAAACCCATATCAATCATTAATAAACTTAACACTATTTAAAATTAACATGGTACCTTCTTATCATAAGAAAAAAAATTAGATACTTACCATTTTGTCTGGTACCAACAGCGGCAATAATGACTGGAACTGAATTTAATGCCCTTTTTATCACTGGGATATAATTATCCTTTACTTCATGGAATGAGAACTTGTCATTTACGTTGTATTTGATCACAATGATGTCGGCACTCCCGATTAGGTTTCTAGAGGTATACCAATCACTGTCAAAAATGTCCTAAACCAAAATGCAAAGAGCACTCGTTAGTCTACTTGTCTTCAAATCAGTCATGAAATAAAATGGGACACACACCATTTATTGCTATAGTTTAATTTTGGAATTCATAAGAAGAATTGATTTTTAAATAAGTAATTACCTAAAATAAAAATGTCTGAAGCCTACCAACTCTTCTATTTTTGTGTATTCATTTAGCCTAGACCACAGTGTAGTTGTTGTACTATAAAGGAGATCTAGAGAATTACTGAGAGTACAAACAAGCATTTTGTTTTCAAATTATGTCATACTTTTATCACCTAATAATTTTGAAAAAATTTTTAACATTTTTATTTGTTTCTTTGAGATAGAACAGGAGCAAGGAGGACGGGCAGAGGGAGAGGGAGAAGCAGGCTCTCCCCTGAGCAGGAATCCCAATGCAGAGCTTGATACCAGGACCCTGAGATCATGACCTGAGTTGAAGGCAGAGGCTTAACCAACTGAGCCACCCAGGCATTCCTAATTTTGAAAATGTTAACACCACAGCCTTAGATGCCAGAGCATCAGTATGAGTAAGGAAGCTTCAAAGGATTTTCTGTGACCCAATTAGACACTGCAGGATTGTTCAGTGTTTTAAACTGCAATACACTTTGAATTCTGTGGGGTTCCATATATTGTATACATATTTTCAAAATGTATATATGCTTTTCAACTTTATCCACCCTTTGGACAGTAGTGTATACATACAGTGTATATGTATGTGAAGGGATGTATGTTTCATAAAAAGACACTGTATATTATAAAATGTGAACATTGTAATGAACCAATTTTTCAATTCTTGTATTTAGTTTATATAAATTAAAAATTCAGGGTAAGCCTTTCAATTTTAAAATTTTTACTTCTGGACTACAATTAATAACGTTTATATTTAGAATCAGGGCCAAAAGTAATTTATTATGAAGCCTTCTCTTTAAAAGCTTTGGAATTTTAAAAGTATTTTTTCAAGGTTTCTATGTAAATAGTAGCATAAGAAAAATATATATCTTAATATCATTGTTAAATATGCATTAGTAGGTTTCTTCTCATATTCTAGTTAACTACTAATCATTAATTGTCATTTCATGCAGCCTTTGGTTATGTATTTCCAGGATATATTAAAGCTAGATTAAGAAAACAGTTAGATGTGGCTAAAAGGTCTAAAAACTGCTGGGCTATGAAAGCTCAGACTTTGAAATATGAGTCCAAAACAGGATAATGATGCTGGAATATGTTAATCAAGAGCCATGTGACAGAGCTTCTACTGTATGATAGAAAGTTCTAGAGAAGTGTTACACAGCGACCCCCTTTTGCAAAGAGAGCTGCTTCTCACCAGTACCTCCACAGTGTCCAGCAAAGCCTCTCCCAATTCCCTACATCCACCCCAATGCACCCACTTCCTACAAGTACGCTCAGAGTAACAAGAACAGCAAGATTTTTAGATATAACTTCCCTACTGAGAACAGGGGCATTTAAAAGGGAAAATTAAAAGGACCAAAAAAGAAAAATGGGCAAACTATGGGAATATAAACTCCAAAGGCAGTCTTGAACTTGAACTAAGCCCGGGGAGAAGTGAAGTGGGACACAGATCAAGAAAATGTGAAAGCTTCCCAGCAGAGCTCTACCCTAATTTCCAAATTCCAAACCACAAATCCATTCAGTTCCAACTGTATGTTATAATATCCAAGCTCAAAGTATACAAGTATAACAAGGGTACACAAGTATAACAAAGAAAAAGAACAAAGTCAGATGAATGGAATAAAAAACAAAAACTAAACATAGGTGGGACCAACATTAAACAGCCATTTAACTCTGAGAGAACAAATCAAAAGTAACTACTCTTTGCATTCCAAACAGTTTAAAATTCCAGAGTAACCAGAGAGGTGTACTGAGAGGAAAGGAGACATTTAGAGGAAAATGTCATGAGAAAATGGGTGTTGGCAACATTATCACTGTTGTATTGAGGATATTAAAACTAAAAATAATTTTGTTTTTAACACGAATCAGAGTTTCAAACCCTGCACAAGAAAACTGTACATGCATTACCTCACTGCTTTTTGTGGAATATTTTTGGTAAACAGGAAAAGATCTAGAAATAAAATAACATAACTCCACAAAAAAAGGGAGGGTGGGCTTGAGAGAGACATAATAATAATGAACTACATAAAATCAATCAACACATTTATGTTAAAAGTGCCAAGTATATACGGCAAGGATCCAGAGTGAGGCTACAGATCTATAGAAGAAACTAGAAAAGAGAAGCAAAACTATCTCATTCTGATTCCAAGGAGGAACAAACACTACATTTCTAATCAAGCTATGTCAAAGAGAAAATGCTCTCCTGGTTTCTAGAAATATGAAGGAAATCAAATTCTCCCACCCCTTGTAAATCAGTTCCAGGATTTCCTCTGGGAGGTTATGCAATGCAACACTTGGAGCCACATTGGGAGAATGGAACTCATCTTCTTAAAAATAATCTAAAATTTTACATCAAAACAACAATTTTATTCCACTTGCTGGCACTGCAAGTACAGCACCTACTAAGTACCAGCACTGCTACCTCAATGTATTGTATTTGTGTAAGTCTTGAATGATGTGTAGGAACACTTTACTTTTGCTTAGTATAAGGGATACATGGTTATACTGACATTGTAATTTGTCTTACTAGAGTAGCTACCACCTGGACTACCTACTAGAGCATGTCAGTTTCTATCTTAAAACTTTACATGTATCATCACATCTCCTCTTCAGTGCAGCTCTAGGAGCCAGGGAGTCTTTAGGAGGCAGGGAGTCTTATTTTATATGGAAAAATAGGGCTAAGAGAAGATAGTGACTCACTAGGAAAAACCACTAAGCAGCAATGTGGGGATCTGAAATCAGGTCCTTTTGCTATCAAAACCTGTGCTCTATCTGATTTGCTATACTGAATATTCTGTTCCAGTACACGACAAGTATTAGCTGATAAACACAATCAACTTGAGTATCTCTGAAGGACTTTTACTTACCACCAAGAAAAGAAAACAGACCTTATAAAGAGAAGGTCTACAAATGTATTCCCTTATGTTTGAAGATCATTACAACCCAAAAAAGTATACCAAAACTTAATGCTTTAAACAGGACCAGAGTCTAAACAAACAAAAGGTGATTAGTACAATAAAGCACAATTATCAGTATATGGCAAAAATCTAGACTACAGAGGCTTATTTTAATCCTTTGGAAGATTTCATTTACTACAGTACCTGGCATCCCAAGTATTGTTTTTTTGCTAAATTAACAACATGAACAGTAAAGAGTTAACAGCTTGAAGAAAAAACAGGAAAAGTAATCCTAACACCCTAATTCAGCTTATTTTATTTTCCTTAAATTTATTTACTCTACTCACTACACATTTGTTCAACTGTGTGTAAAACTAGTAAGTTTTTAAAATGTACCATCTTTCACAATGAAATGACCAAAGTAAAAGAACTGTTTCACTTGTGTGCATGGACTCCAGCCAGTAAGTTCCTTACCTATGCTTCTTATGATTGGCATCGTCGCTGTGATAAATGGGAGTTTAAACCTGGTTATTGAAAAAAAACCCTGTGTTTTATTTATCTTAGTCCATTAACATAAATATCCTTTAACTGAAAATTTCTTTGAGCTAGTGATCTTTTCATCCCATAATCTGCATAAGTAATTTTTCTAGGCACATTCCATACATTCCTTTAGAAAGGTGTATTAGTTCCCTATAGTGCACAATTCACGTTTTTACAATTGATGTTTAAACATAAAATCTCACATGATAATTTGTATTCTTGTGCAGACACTAAGCTTTCTTCTGTTACAAAATATAATCTTCAGCTTTAGTTACACTATTTTAACTCCAATACCAGTATCGAATCAGAAATTTTCAAATAAAATTAAATGAAAACATTTAAATACTATTGTTCTTGTGTATTACATTATTATTATATTATCATGTACAGAAAATATGTATGTGTGAGAGTAGATTCCTTTTTCCTTTTATCAAGCACTCAAGAATCAGACTAGAATTTTATAGACTTCATTACAATTTCTTTTAATTATTGCAAATTTTAAAGCTTTTTAAAAATTCCAAGCAGTATTATTATTTCTGATTTATGAGTCACTGAAAACAAATGGCTACTATATTAAGAGTATCTGCATTATTAAAATTAAAAACAAGAATTAAAACTTTCAAAAGTGGATAGTGTTATAAGTGAGTGGTTTAAAATTAATTCTCAGTCCCCCTCTCTTCCTCTCCTTTCCAGGGGTCCTATTCCTGAACTGGGGTCCCAGTGAAATTTATTTTTGCTTGTGTTGAGCTTTCAGAGGACTTTATTTTTAGAACACTAATATTACACTCTCACCCACAGGGTAGGCATGAAAAAACATTGCTCTCTGCTGGTTAAACTTAGTGACCCCATCCCTTGGGGTTGTCACATTCAACTGCCAGTTACCAAGGGACAACCTACAGTCCTGAAGACTGTGAGTAAGTGCTCCATGTTGCCACTGGGGCTTTTTGCCTTCTAAGAGTGTTCTCTGACCGGGCAGCCCCCTGCCTAATAAAACAAAGGAAAATAAAGATTTCCCTCCAAATGTTTAAAAACTCTACGCAGGTGACCCAGACGGTCCACATTCATGAAAGGGGGGGGAAGAGAGAGGAAGGGGAAAAAAAGAAAGAAGGAAAATCTCCGTCGGCCTCGGCACAGAGCAGCTGCCACCCCTTACCCAGACGGGACAATCGTGGACCACCAGCTTGACATTGCCAAACGCGCTGGCCTGATACTCGGTGAACACCGGACGTGCGACCGTGCTGGTCGCATTCAGCAATAAGCTGCTTTCGTCCCCCGAAACCAGCGGGCTTCTCCCCAGGTAAGTGCGGATGAGCCCCGACGGCCGATTGTCCTGGTGAAACGCGTCCCCCTCGTTCCCCAGCGCCACGATGTGAATGGACCTACACGACAGAGAGGGGCGAGGGGGAGAGAGGCGCGTGGTCAGCGCGAGGATCACTTTAATCCCAACAAGAAGGGCGGGGGGCAGCGCGCGGCGAGGATGAGCAAGAGCCCCTCGCGCTGGGGCGCACGACAAGCGTTGGGGTAGAGACAATGGCAGGACCGCGACGCGTACGTACATGATCTCAAATCCAAGGGCAGGGCGGCGACTCGGAGAAAAGCTGCTCCTCGCGGCCTCTCGGGGCCAGGCGGCGGCGTATTTACCCGCAATCAGCTCATCCCCGGCCGCGTCCCCCTTGCGCGCCTCCACCGCCGCGCGGCCGACGCAGAGCGGGCCCGCGCGAGCGAGCGAGCGACAAGGGGGCCAGGGACGTGCGAGTCGGGCCGTGTGCGCGCTGCCAACCAGTCAGGAAGTGCCCGGGAACATCCCGAGCGGCCAGCAGCTCCCCGCCTCCCCGGCCGCCGCCGCCGCCGCTGCTAAGAGTGGCCAGGCGCCCGGGCGCTGCAGCCCTCTCTCCGCCGCGCTCTCTGGGCAGGGCAGCTGTCGCCTCCTGCTGCTGTTGCTCCTCCTTCTGGCCGACAGTGGCTTTGGAAAAAAGCCGGGGCCTCCGCCCCCTCGGCGGGCCTGGCGGGCGGGCGTAGCACGTGCTGGCCTTGAGGGTCGGGCGGACGCGGGGGGCGCGCTCCCGCCCGGGCCCCCAAGCCCGGGCAGCGGAGGCCGGATACAAAGGGCCAGCCCGCACAGGGCCCCGCGGAATATAAATTAATAAATACAACGTCCAAGCCTGAGAGCTCCGGATCGCCAATCCGCCTGCAGCAAGTTTGTTCAACTCGAAAGGCTGTAACCAGAGCCAGGGAAAGGGGGGTGGGGCGGTGAGGCCCCCGCTCCCTAAAGACTGGGGAAAAAAGAGGTTAGGGAAGCTAGGCATTCAAGCCCGTTGGCCGCTCCGGCAGCCCAATTTTTTTTTTCCCCTCTTGGCTTTGACGGAAAGTGTTTTACCATGTCTGCCGCTTTATCATTTGTCAACATGCACTACAGCTGTTTTCTAAAATCATACTTGTGAAAAAAAAATAAAGGCAACATTCATGCTGGTGCAGAAAGGGATCTTTGTTCACACACCAATTAATTGGCTAATATCGCTTTTGAGGGATTATTTACTATTTCAAGCTATATTTGGCATATTTTACCCAAAACTGCAGGGTGTTTTTTTTTTTTTTTTAAGTGCGGGGGTTCTTATTGTGATAGTTTTAAAAAGAAGTTACGTGTGAGGTGTTTAACGTGTTTACAAGCTAAATGCTCGTTTACTTGGAGATTTTTCAGTACACATAATGGCTACACATTTAATAATAGCTCCTTAGACCAACTGAAATAATAACGATCTTGCTGGGCGCCTGGGTGGCTCAGTTGGTTAAGCAACTGCCTTCAGCTCAGGTCATGGTCACGGAGTCCTGGGATTGAGTCCTGCATCGGACTCCCAGCTCCATGGGGAGTCTACTTCTCCCTCTGACCTTCTCTCTCATGCTCTCTCTCACTCTCCCTCTCTCTCTCTGAAATAAATAAATAAAATCTTAAAAAAAAAAAAAGATCTTGCTAATGCAAGGATACTTCAGATTCTTTCATGATAATGCACTAAAGTAAAGATTATGAAGGTCTCTAAACGGCTTCGAACTACCTTAATGCAAATGAACACTGGAATCCACTAACACCAAGAAGAAGGGCCAGAGGTTACTATGGGACTCAGCTTCTCCATAAACATAAAAATCCTCACAAGTGCTCTGTGTTTTAAGAGTCCTTATTTATCCCTTCCCTTATTTATTTTGCCCTACTTTAAAATTTCTTTTCTCAAAAGAACTATTTTGAGAGCATGAGGTACTGAAGAGGTACTGAGGTGCTGAGTAGGGCAGTGAAAAGACTAGGGTAAGAGGCCTTTGGAATGTGAACAGCTTTTTATTATGGGCCCTTGCTGCTCAGTGGAAGCAGTATAATATAGTTTCTCATGCTCATAGGTTATGTCAAGAGGCATTCATTCTGTAGTCACTGATTTTTTTAAAATCTAGTTTCCCTTGCACTAAGTATAATTTCTCCTTTAGTCTCTAGAACATAAACCATCCTGAAATATTTAAGAGTTTAGGATCACCTTTTCTCTTGGGTCAATAGAAAATATATTTTCTTGTCAGTCCCCTCTAGTAATCAAGCACAGGTCAAAAAGACAGACACTAACAATGAATGGATAAAGAAAATGTGGTATGTACCTACAATGAAACATTTGGACTTGAAAAAGAAGGAAATCCTGTCATCTGTTACAACATGAATGAAATCTTGAGGGTATTATGCTAAGTGAAATAAATCAGTCACAAAAAGACAAATACTGCATTATTCCACTGACATCAGGTATCTAAGCTAGTCAAACTCTTAGAAACAGAAAGAATTGTGTTTACCAGGGACTGGGGGTGGGAGGAAATGGAGAGTTGTTCAATGAGCAGAGTTTCAGTTTTGCAAGATGGAGAAGTTCTAGAGATCTATTGCAAACAAGATGCATATAGTTAACAATACTGTAATGAACAGTTAAAAATGATGAAGATGATACATTTTACATGTTTCGCCCACAATATGAAAAAGGGGGGGCAGGGATTGGAAACTGGCAGAAAGAGAGCATTCATTTTTCTCCTCTGTTACTGAGTATGTGAGCCAGGCCTGTGCTAAGCAGGCATGGGAAATACTAAGATACATAAGATGTGGGGCACCTGGGTGGCTCAGTGGGTTGAGGCCTCTGCCTTCGGTTTGTGTCATGGTCCCGGGGTCCTGGGATCGAGCCCCGCGTAGCATCGGGCTCTCTCTGCTTGGCAGGGAGCCTGCTTCCTCCTCTCTCTCTCTGCCTGCCTCTCTGCCTACTTGTGATCTCTCTCTGTCAAATAAATAAATAAAATCTTAAAAAAAAAAAGATACATAAGACGCAAGTATTAACCTTGAGAAACTAAGTCTATAATTAAAGGTCACTATATTGTAAATATTACTCACCCAATTCTTTGAAAACATACTGGTTCCTTTAAATAATTACAATACAGGCTCACACATGCAGTAACAGAGGTAGGTACAAAGTACAAGGATAAAGTTCAGTGAACATTAGGAAGAGATCTGTGCCTGTGTGTCATCAGAGAGAGGTTCATAGAGGAAGTAAACATTGTCTTGAGTCTTAAAGGATGAGGAGGAATTGCTAGATGTGGAAGAAGAGGAAGGAGGAGGAAAGAGAAAGAGTTTTAGATAGAATGGACAGACATCATATGCAAATCACATGTAAAGGTGTAGAGACATGGAAGATCATGGCTTGTTCAGGAAACATCAAGAGCTGAAATTCGTGCTGGGGTGCAGATGCCTTTATTACAACAAGCAAAAAAAGAGACTGATTTCCCAAGAGATTTCCAAAGTCAGACCTGATGATAATTTTAGATTAGAAATTCATCTGTATATACAATAGAGCTCAGCTAGATGCTCACCAAACCCATCTTCTCTTCCAGGTAAACTAAACTACATAGCTAAACTACATTTCCATAGTTTTTACATGTAAATAGGGCCAGACAATTCATTTTTGGCAGTAGAATATAATCCCCGTTGAGCATTTAAGAAAAGTATGCCTACTCCACTCTCTTTTATCCCTCTTTCTGCTAACTGGATGAAGTCAGGTTGATGTGGAAGCCATGTTTTTGAAATTGTTGGTCTGCAGCATGGAGGAAGCCTGGATTCCTGAATGACTGGTTATAGCAGAGCTGCCTCACAGCATGCACTGAATTGAGACATGAGTGAGAAGATGGATCCTTATTGAGTTAAGCAGGACATTTTGTGGTCAATTATTATGGTAGCTAGTGTTACTTATCTTGGCTAATACAAGATCACAGATAGTCCATTTCCTGATATGTTAAAGATTCTTTTCAAAATTATCTTAATACTACTTTTTTATATTTATTTTCCTTTTACTTACAATGTTTATTTGGTTTATATATTTGTAGTTTCCCTCAGTAGCATTCAATAAAAAATTTACTTTTACCGGAATGTAACAAATTCAATTATCATTATGCTCTCCAATCTCAAGGTCACTGGGGAACACAAAAGCAAGCACCTCTAGTCCAAACAATATGTTTTCCTATTTTCACAGCTGAAATGCCACTACTTTATATTCATTCTAATAGATGTTCTCATCCCCAGATAAAATGTAGCCACATATGCGTGTCAGGTATGTATGAGGTAATTCAATAAGTTATTACTGATCCCCTGATCATGAATAGTAATATATCAGCCTTTGAAAAATATCTTGATTCCTTAATGACTAGAGAGGAAGCAAGTGTTACTACTAAGGGTAGATCTGAAGAATTGGGTTTGGCATAAGATTTTTCCAGCTGTGTTTCATGGAAACTAGTTTTCCACTTGAGGAGGTTAGGGAGAAAGATGGATATCTAGAGAGGTCTGAGCACCACCCTCTCCCATCTCAAAGTCAATCAGACCATTGTTATTGTTACCTAATTTTAAAAAATACATTAGTTTCATTTTCAGTAAAAAGAGAGTATTTCTAAGATTAAAAAAAAAAATCTTAAAACACTTATTTAGAGCAAGGATCTCCAAAGTGGGGTTCAGACGATGACCCCTGACATTTTAGAGTAAGTATTTGAAGTTCTATGTACAAACACATATATTTTTTACCAAAAAAGAGGGGAAGAAATTAAGCTTTACTCATATTGAATGTGAGGACTGACACCAGCACTCCCACTTAATCCATAAGTGGGCAAGCACCTGGGGTGCTCTGGGGAGAGGGGGTAAGCACACTAGCACATAACAGGAGAGGGGAGGGCCGTCTCCTTTGTTTGTTTTCAACATATTGCCACATGGTGCAATTTCTATATCTAAGTGGATTTATTTATGATATTTATTTATTTTTGATTTATTTGACAGGGACAGTGAGAGAGGGAATACAAGCAGGAGGAATGCGAGAGGGAGAAGCAGGCTTTCTGCTGAGTAGGGAGCCCGATGGGGGGCTCGACCCCAGGATCCTGGGATCATGACCTGAGCCAAAGGCAGATGCTTAAAGACTGAGCCACTCAGGTGCCCTATTTATGGTATTTAAGTAAACTGTTACAGCATGGACCAATGGAGATAGTGTTCATAATGCAAGAATAGGCAAACATAATTGACTGAGCTGACATTCCTGATGCCCTTCGGAAGCTACATTGCAAAGTAAAAACTAATGACTAATCAGATCTGACAAGGTGGCCACAATCACTGAAATTAGAAAGAACATTGTTTTAAATATGAATTTACACCTACTTTTACTGACTTTACCCTAAGTGCATATCAGAGTTAATCAATGATGATATTCTGAATTAATTACAATTAGCTAGCCATTTAAAAACTAGATATCCAAACATGAAGGCAAAACTCCACAATATCTCCAGCATACTTAGTAATGTACTATTTAAGCCAATATTTTAAAGAAAATTCATATATTATAAATGCTAAAAAGCCTCTTCTGAGCTTTCTTAACAATGAAAGTCAAAAAGCAACATACATTTGGGAAAACAATTTTCTTCTTGCCAAGATGAAAATATCTGAAATTATACTGGAACACAAATGGGAAAAAACAACTGCATTCCTTTGACAGTGAATACCTTGAGAATATGCGTATAAAACACTACTAAAGACCCCAAGACACAAGTATTGGAACAAGTTACACAATGCGGGAAGTTTACCATAAAGTTAAACTGAAGGCACAGATGTTTTTAATATGTCTCACATTATGGTAGATAGATTCTGTTATGATAGCTAGATTCTGTTTCAGTGTGGTATTTACTAGACTGTGTTTCAATAATGAAATACAATTTAAAATGACATTTTTTTGTGAGCTCCTAAGGAAAGCTACAATACAGAAGATAACTTTCTCTGTTACTTCTTTAAATGGTATTTTAAGTAATAATTGAATTTTTAAAAATAAAAATTATGTCTTATGCAAAACCTGTGTAAGTGTAAACACTGATTGACTAGTTGTTTTGACAAAAATTTTTTATTAAAAAAAATAAAAGGAGGATTCCAAGCTAAGGTTACAGTGAGCACAACCATGTAAAATTCATTTATGGTACATCTTACGGGCAGTTATTCCAGCAAAGAAATTGGGGCCAAAATACATAGTACTATAAGATGTTAAAGCAGTTAATTTTGTGCAAACAAGACTTGTGTGAATTTTTAAAAATGTTTTCATTTTGAAATATAACACACATATGCAGAAAAGTGCATAAAACTTATCATAAGTTAATAATTATAAAATAAACATTCCTGAACAGCTACCAAATCAGAAAATAGGGAACTATCAGCATAGGACCCTGGGATCATGACCTGAGCCGAAGGCAGAGGCTTTAACCCACTGAGCCACCCAGGTGCCCCAGTCCTCTTCGTTTTTTAAGAGATAATCATGAGCCTGACTTTTGTGATAATTATTTATTAATTTTTCTATATAATTTTACTATCTGTGCATTCCTAAGCAAACATTTTTGTTTTGCTTCTTTTTGAACTTTTTGTAAGTGGCACCACAGTATTTATACACTTTCGTGCCTTGGTTCTTATAATCATCACCATTTGCCAGGTTCATTCATGTGAATGTAGCTGTGGTTTGTTCCTCCCATTCAGTTTTATTGCTGAATAGCATCCAGTGGATATATACAAAGCCATTTACTTATCCATCCCATTGTAGATGCGCATGCGGGTTATTTGTAGTTTTTGCCTATTACAAACAATGCCTTGAGGACCACTCTCATTAAATATATTTGTAGGTATACTAGGGCACAGGGTATATGTATGTCCAACTTTGGTAGAAAATACCCAACTGACTTTAAAAGTAATTTTAATTATTACATTTTTCTAACAGCAGGGCATGAGAATTCTCTCCCTAATCCTTTATATATTTAAGTATATTTACTATATGTCAGATATTATATTCAGCACTTGACTAAAATTGTTATTCAATTTTCATAATGGCCTTGTTGAGTAGGTTCTATTACCATTCTAATTAATAAGAGAAAATTGAGGCACAAAGAGACTAAGTAACTTGCCTGCCCACATAAGCAATCCCAAGCAAGG
>ML099419.1:20851-34947 GCA_003697995.1 Taxidea taxus jeffersonii
GATGGGGGCTCGATCCCAGGACCCTGGGATCATGACCTGAGCCAAAGGCAGAGGCTTTAACCTGCTGAGCCACCCAGGCGCCCCAGTCATATTTTTCTCACCTTGCTTTTTACTTTTTACTCCCAAGTCTATAATCCTGCCTGCAGTTAAAAACTCTAGTTTATAGTGAACATTTGAAATTTTCTTAGAGGCTTTTTTTTCTAAGAAAAGCCCAGCTTATACCATTAAATATTAAGTAAACAGCTTATATCCTTGGTGAATGTCCTTTTGCATCCTAACATCCTAACATCACCTAATGAGGCTTTTAAAATTTTCAGCTTAACTTAGGGACATTTTTTTCTCTTCTTTTGTCTTGACTCTCACCTTGTCTCTCACCAGATTCCCTGGGTATATTTTTACTGACAGTCATCTCCATAATTTAGAGCCCATTCAATGTTTTAAATCTTAATATGAAACTTCAGTATTATTTTTGATTGATACTCTCTTCTCATCTTCAAATTAAAATATCTAGACTTGTATAGTTATTATAATCTTTCCAGTTATACTACCAGTTTTTTTCCCCACTGAAGCCAGATCCAAACCCCTTTCCCACCAGTAACTGCCCCCACTCCTACAGGGCCAATACTATTTCTGCTAATAAGGGGGCATGTCCAATGTTCTTCCTCAAGATGTTCTAGTGTTACAAGCTCCTTCCAATTTTTTGGACCAGAATGGGACAAGGGCAATTCAGTCTACATTAAAATATTCAGTATTTTTATTCAAAAGTATCTAGACCTTTCTCAGGAAAGTAATAAGTAGGAAAAACAAAGCAAATATGATTCTGGACTAATCCCAGTGATTCAGAAGCAGAGCTTCTCAAAGTTTCCATGGAAATGTTCCCCAAAAGAAAGGAACCTAAACAACCATCCCCAACATCCCATCCTTAAACTCCCATCCCGCCCCACTACAAGCCCAGAGCTTTGTTTAAATTCTCAAGTTTTGGGACACCTGGGTGGCTCAGTTGGTTAAGCCGCTGCCTTCGGTTCAGGTCATGATCCCAGCGTCCTAAGATCGAGTCCCGCATTGGGCTTCTTGCTTGGCAGGGAGCCTGCCAGGGAGCCTGCTTCTCTCTCTGCTGCCACTCTGTCAGCCTGTGCTCACTCTCTCTGACAAATAAATAAATTAAAAAAAAATCTTTAAAAAAAATAAATTCTCAAGTTTTGCCTTGGGCCATAGTATACCCTTCCCGATTTAATATAAAAATAAGGATTAAGTTACTTACCAGCAGGTAAAATTAAAGTATGTGCATGGTTATACTGTGACTTTTTTTTCACATACCAAGTTGACAAATCATTAGGAGACCTTATGAAATTCTGAGGGGCAAGAAAACTCTTTTCTACTAGTGAAATCTAGCAAGAAATGACATTTTATTGAACTTAGGTTAGTTATCTTTTTATAGGTGAACAGAAACAAAAGAATAATCAGTAATTGTTATTGGAATAGTTGCCATTTTGGAAAAAATCCTGTTTTTACCAGTCATTATGTCCCACTCTTCAGAGTAATGGGAAAATTTTATGAGTCTAAGAACAAGAAGAATGAGACACTCAGAAATATGCTACTCTGGCATAACACAAGAAGCAGTGAAGTATAATACAAACAAAACAAACCAGTCAAAAGAGCAAAAGAGCAGAGTCTGCTTTGTTTTGTTACAAGCATTTTAGTACTCACAGACTTTAGCTTTAAAAAAATGGAACAGTCTGTTACTAGGTCACTACCCATGAACAGTCACAAATTATATACACTGTTAATAACTCCCTGTGCTAGACTCTAGAATTAGGAGACATTTTCAGCCACTGTATTTTATTAACTCACTATGATTTCTAATACATTACTTAGTCCTCTTGCATTAACCGAGATTACCACAGTGTTTAGCTAACAAGTCCATCGTGGTCTCAACGAGTTTTACTGCAGGGAGTAAAAATTATTTCAACAGAGTTGCTGTTCTAAACGACCAACTTAGAAGTGTCATATGGAGAGGCCAGCTGGGCCTCACAGGCTGGGTTCAGGATAATACTGCCTCAGTTAAGTCACATTTTCCTGGGCTCATTTCTCAGTCTTGCAAGTCCAGAAGCTTAATTTTGTCAGGGTGCCCAGAGTTCATCATACTCAAGGGATGAGGTTTGTGCTAACTCAATGTACAAGGAGACAGTATATAAACTAGAACACCAATTTGCTCATTTATAATGAGAAGGGTAACTATCAAAGGGCCTAGAAACTTGATATGTAGCCAACACCTTCTTTTCCTTGCAGGAAAGTCTACATGGAAAGTCTGCTCTTATCCTTTCAGTTCAGCAAACATTCATTAAGCACCTAAGGTACAGGTCATTTTGATCTCAAGGATGTTTTATATATTTAAACACACATTTTAATTGGAGTTACACCAGTAATGAATTGTTAAGGATACATTATTTTCCAGAAAAAACTGGAAATTTGTACTGATTTATAACTTGATCAATTTTCTAAAGTTTTCTCTTCTGATTGGCAAGTTCAGACTTAGGAAAGGCTAATATCTGTCTACATAATGGAATTTATCCAATAGCCATATTTACAAAACTACCTTCTAACTATGGTTCTTAACCTAGAGCTTTTTTTTTTTTTTTTTAATTTGACAGACAGAGATCACAAGTAGGGAAAGAGGCAGGCAGAGAGAGAGAGGAAGGGAAGCAGGCTCCTCGCTGAGCAGAGAGCCCGATGCGGGGCTCGATCCCACAACCCTGGGATCATGACCTGAGCCGAAGGCAGTGGCTTTAACCCACTGAGCCACCCAGGTGCCCTTAACCTAGAGCTTTGAAGAAATCTCATAACCCACTGAACCAGTATGTAAACATTTGTGTTTAATGTACATGTGTTCTTTACTACTAGATTCTCATATCAGGGAGTGACCTAAAAACTTGGACTCTTCCAGAGCCAACCTGGGCAATCTGGGATACCAACACCACCCACTATTCCAAATCAGGGCATCTAGAGTGAATTCTTGAAAGCTTTATAGCCAATTTAACCTAATATACCATATTCTTATCACTAGGCCCAACTATAACTTATCCTGGTCATCTAGGTTTGCCTATGCATTTTTTTTCCTGCAAAACTTTTCTAGTTTACCTTCTGGAATTCCAAATAGGGTAGAGGGGAAAACCAGACCATTACTGCTCTATTCTCCTGAAGAGTCGTTCATCTGACCCAAAGAGCCATTTACTCTACTTCCCTCTACCTGTCCCAGTGCTGTCATTTGGCAACATCTCAATCAACCCCACCTTCACTTCATACAATGTCCACTCTTTTTCTATTTCAAATACATCTCTGATCCTCTGTGATGCCAGTGTCCACATGAACTACTCTTTCAACTTCTCAGCCTCTTCATCTTTGATGACCTTCACCTCCACTCCACTTTATCCCTCCTTTCCCATGGCCAGTCTTTAGGTATTATCACTACCTGCAACTATTTCCTATTCAGATATTCTACAACCTGGACATACAACTTTCCATCCTTCCATTTCCATCATTCATTTGCTCCCTACCATGTTCTTATATAACATCCAAATCCTTGACCCTTCCATTTCTCCTTCTCTGCTAGCCCTCTTCTGCCTTCATTTCCTGTCCTATACATTTGAGATCCTATGGTGTTTCTCTTTGGCCTTAAGACTCATATTCCTTGTTCTATTGTCCTTCAGTCTAAAATCCCAACCCTGCAGGGATCAATCCAGGTGTCTGATTTTTCTATACCCATATGTGAGTTGCTAAATAATGCTATATAAGCCACCATCAGATTGATGGTGCTACAAATTCATGGTCTCCAACTTCAACTGGGTATTTGGTACTTCTTGGAAAACTTGGTTATTGTTCTTTTTTTAAAAAAGATTTTATTTATTTATTTGACACAGAGAGAGAGAGATCACAAGTGGGGGGGGGAGCAGGCTCCCTGTTGAGCAGAGAGCCCGACTCGGGGCTCAATCCCAGGACCCTGAGTTCATGACCTGAGCAGAAGGCAGAGGCTTAACCCACTGAGCCACCCAGGCACCCCTTGGTTATTGTTCTTGTTCTCCAAAGTAGTTCAAGCCTTCTCCCTGTCTTCTGTCTCATATTTGACATCTCTTCCCCTCCTTCTCTTCCCTCAGCTTTCTGTCCCAGAGAAGAAGGAAGCATCAGATGGGGAACTCCCTTTAGCTTCCCACTACTAAGCCGACAAATTTATATACAGCCACATACATCTTTCTCTTTTTCCTTCAGTCACAGTGCAATAAATATCCCTCATATTATTTAAAGCTAATCCCTCTGGTAGTGCTGTGTGTGCTTCCCCTTTTGCCATTTGAGGAACTGCACTCCATCTGTTTCCCATTTTTTCTCTGGTGTCTTCAACATTTACCTCTATACTATTCATTACTGTCAGTATTTACACATGTCCAAGTCTCTAGCCACTATTTTTTCTTACCATTTGGCTCAAAGCAACTTTTTTTTTTAAGAAGAAAATACCTTTTAGTCCTGAGTTATTTAATCATTTCACTTGTCCAGATTTGTATGCTTGTTTATAGCAAATTTCTAGTGTTTTCTTTTTTAAAGATTTTATTTATTTACTTGACAGAAAGAAAGAGGGCACAAGCATGGGGAGCAGCAGAGGGAGAGGGAGAAGCAGGCTCCCCACTGAGCAGAGAGCCTGACACAGGGCTCGATTCTAGGACCTCAGGATCATTAGAGCTGAAGACAGACACTTAACCAACTGGGCCACCCAAGTACCCCGCAAATTTCTAGTGTTTTAAACAGACTATTTTAAGTGCTATAAACCTGCTCACCTGAAAAATTGTTATGACTTTTAAAACTCAAGTATTATACAATTTCTTACTGTTCAGTATTGTTCTCTTCTTTAAACTTTTTTTTTGGATTTTTTAATTTTTTATTTGACAGACAGAGATCACAAGTAGGCAGAGAGGCACGCGGGGAGGGGGAAGCAGGCTCCCCACTGAGCAGAGAGCCTGAAGCAGGGCTCGATCCCAGGACCCTGGGATCATGACCTGAGCCAAAGGCAGAGGCTTTAACCCACTGAGCCACCCAGGCGTCCCTCTTCTTTAAACTTTTAAATTATGAAATATACAAAAAGAATAAAACATAAATGCATGGTTTAATGAATAATTATAAAACAAACACCCATTTAACCATCATTCAGATAAGGAAATACCCCAACACTGTGTCCCTTCTAGATAGTTACTTTCTCACCCTCCTAGAGAACCACCATTATGAATTTTACGGTAATAATTTCCCAGCTTTTCTTTATAAAGTTTAACTCTTTCTCTGCCTATCTAGGCCCACTCTTCTCTCTTCTTTACCCTGTTCAATATACTGGGAAGCTAGCTTGTAGGAACTATATCTACAGGTTCCTTTGGCCTCTGGCTTCCACTTGCATTTATCTACAGGGAGATCAGAGAGAGTGGAATGAAACAAGATATTTTCCTCCCTTGCCTCCTCCCCTAGAGGTCTCCCTAAGGGCTAGCTAGCCAGGTTGGTTTTAGTACCAACTGTATTCATAAGTGTAGGCAGAGAAACATAATCAACAGGGTGTGTGTGTGTGTGTGTGAGCATGCACATGTGTTTATATATGTAATATTGTTATACATAATGCCCTGATATATATGTCATATATATATGACATACATATATATGAGAGAGAAGGAGAGAGAGAGATTTATTTTAAAGAATTGGCTCATGCGATTATAGAGGGTTGGTAAATCCAAAACCTGTATGGTAAGCCAGCAGGCTGGAGATGTGGGTAAGAGTTGTAGTTCAAGTACAAAGACTGTCTGCTGGCAGAATTCCTTTTGACTGGGGGCAATCTGTTCTATTAAGGCCTTCAAATGATTGGTTGAGGCCCACCCACATTATGGAGGGTAATCTGCTTACTCAAAATTCACTGATTTAAATGTTAATCTAAAATGAAAAAGTGAGAGGAATAAAAGGCACATCACAGGGAATATAGTAATATTGGATTAGTGTTGTATGGTAACAGATGGCAACTACACTTGTGATGAGCACAGCATAAAATATAAAGAAACTGAATTACTATGTTGTATACCTGAAACTAACTTAACATTGTATGCCAATTCTACTCAAATTTTAAAAAATTTAAATAAATGTTAATTTCATATTTGAATATATCTTCAAAGAAATCCAGAATAAGTTTGAAAAATACATGAACACCACAGCCCAGGCAAGTTGATATACAAAATTAACCATCACAACAACCAAAGGCCATTATTTCTAAGAGACTTAACTCTCTGTGCAACTCTTGCCCTCCGGGTTCTTTCTAGTTACCCTTCTGACTCAAGAATAGTTATGGGGCACCTGCGTGGCTCAGTGGGTTAGGCCTCTGCCTCCGGCTCAGGTCATGGTCTCAGGGTCCTGGGATTGAGTCCTGCATCGGGCTCTCTGCTTGGTGGGGAGCCTGCTTCTTCCTCTCTCTCTCTCTCTACCTGCCTCTCTACCTACTTGTGATCTCTGTCAAATAAATAAATAAAATCTTTAAAAAGAAAAAAGAATAGTTATGATTCCTGCTGTTATCAGCACGAGACACTGTACCATTCCTTACATTCCTCACAGCTTTTCCCAAACCTTGTCCATACCTTTTATTAAACAATGTTCAATTATCTAGCTTGAGAATATCAATACAACTACCCAAGTGTGCAATCCTAGGAAAACAGAGTTGCCTGTTTTAGAACTTGATATAAGTAAAGCCATGGTGTGTGTATTTCATTGTGTCATGCTTATCTGTGTTTAGTGGTATTTACAGAAGTTTCACCCATGTAGCAACAGTTCGTTCACTTTCAGTGCTGTATAGAATTAGAATACATGAAAGTACCATTATTTATACAACCATTCTAGGGTTGATGAATATATGTGTTGTTTCCAGCTTGGGGCTATCATACGTAATACTATTATGGATATTCTTTACATGAAACCTATGTATGCATAGAGTATGTATATACTCTACAGTATATACATGGGACTGGGGTTATACATAATAAAATATACATATATTTAATTTGATGAGATAATGCCAATTTTCTAAAGTGCTAACTCCAACTTATATACATACAGAGTATATGAGTGATTCTGTTACTCTATATTGTCAGTAAAGTAATCACCTTGTTATTTTCATACCTTTGAATTTTTGTCACTTCTGGTGGGAAGTAAGTCATTGTGGTTTTAATTTATATTTCTCTAACAAATACGATGATTGATTTTATTGTACATTTGGATTTCTTCTTTCATAGGTATCTGTTGAAGTTTCTTGTCCATTTTTACATTGAGTAGTCTTTTCTCCTTGATCTGAATGAAATATCTCTTTATTCTATAGCCGTTTGTTAGCTATCTCTGCGACAAATATGTCTTCACATCCTGTGGCTTATCTTTTTCTTTGTTTTTATAAAGTCCTTCAATTTCAGGATGTCAAATTTCCTTTATAGTTAGATCTTTTTCTGTCTTGTTAAGAAATTCCTCTCTAGGGGTGCCTGGGTGGCTCAGTGGGTTAAAGCCTCTGCCTTCGGCTTGGGTCGTGATCCCAGAGTCCTGGGATCAAGCCCTGCATCGGGCTCTCTGCTCCATGGGGAGCCTGCTTCCTCCTCTCTCTCTGTCTGCCTCTCTGCCTATTTGTGATCTCTGTCAAATAAATAAATAAAATATTAAAAAAAAGAAATTCCTCTCTAACCTAAAATCATAATTTTTTTCTATATTATTTTTGTAAGTTTTATATTTTGCCTTTCACATGTAGGTCTTTAATATATCTGGAAATGACTTGTATATGATGCAATTTTATTTTTCTCCATATGGATATCCAACTGTTCAAACATCATTTATTTAAAAGAGTGTTCTGTGGTGCTACCTATTTCATATAGTAAGTATCAATAAATGCATGGATCTATGCTTTTCCACTGGTGTATTTGGCTATCCTATCAATATCATGCTGTCTTAAATATTATGGTGTTAGAAAAAAAATTATTATGGTGTTAGAATAACTACTACTCAAGTCTACTTCTTCAAAAGTCTCATGCCTGTCTTTGGTTCTTTATAATCTTATGTAAATTTTAGAAACATACTGTCACAGGGTGCTAAATGAGAAAAATATGCAGCCAAGAATACCTTATCCAGCTAGGATGTCATTCAAAATAGAAGGAGAGAGAAAAAGCTTCTAGGACAAACAGAAACTTAAATAATTTGTGATCACCAAACCAGCCCTACAAGAAATATTAGAAAGGATCCTCTAAGCAAAGAGAGACCCCAAAAGTAATATAGACCAAAAAGGAACAGAGACAATATACAGAAACAGTGACTTTACAGGTAATACAATGGCACTAAATTAATATCTTTCAATAGTTACTCTGAATGTAAATGGGCTAAATGCCCCAATCAAAAGATACAGGATATCAGATTGGATAAAAAAGCAAGACCCATTAATATCTGTCTGCAAAGAGACTCACTTTAGACCCAAAGCCACCTCCAAATTTAAAGTGAGGGAGTAAAAAACCATTTATCATGCTAATGGACTCAAAGAAAGCTTGGATGGCAATCCTTGTATCAGACAAATTTGATTTTAAAGCAAAGACTTTAATAAGAGATGAGGAAGGACACTACATCATAATTAAAGGGTCTATCCAACAAGATCTAATAATTGTAAATATTTATGCCCCTAACATGGGAACAGCCAAATATTTAAGCCAATTAATAACAAAATCAAAGAAACCCATTGATAATAATACAATAATAGTAGGGGATTTTAACACCTCCCTCGCTGCAATGGACAGATCATTTCAGCAGAAGATCAAAAAGGAAATAAAGGCTTTGAATGAAACACTGGACCAGATGGACTTCACGGATATATTCAGAACATTCCATACTAAGGAAAAGAATACACATTCTTCTCTGGAACTTGGGACATTCTCCAGAATAGATGACCCACTGGGTCACAAATCAGGTCTCAACCAGTACCAAGAGACTGGGATCATTCCCTGCATATTTTTAGACCACAATGCTTTGAAACTGGAATTCAATCACAAGAGGAAATTTGGAAAAAATTCAAATATGTGGAGGCTAAAGCGCATCCTACTGAAGAATGAAAGGGTCAACCAGGAAATTAAAAAAGAATTTAAATTTCATGGAAACAAACAAAAATGAAAACACAACAGTTCAAAATCTTTGGGATGCAGGGAGGGCTATCCTAAGAGGGAAGTATATAGAAATACAAGTCTTTCTTAAGAAACAAGAAGGGTCTCAAATATACAACCTAAGCTTACACCTAAAGGAGCTGGGGAAAGAACAGCAAATAAAGCATAAACCCAGCAGGAGAAGAGAAATAATAGATATTAGAGCAGAAATCAATCAAATAGAACAGTAGAAGAGATCAACAAATCCAGGAGCTGGTTCTTTAAAAGAATTAATAAGATTGACAAACCCCTGGCCAGATTTATCAAAAAGAAAAGAGAAAGGACACAAATAAATAAAATCATGAGTGAAAGAGGAGAGATCACAATCAACACTGAAGAAATAGAAACAATTGTAAGAACATATTATAAGCAATTATATGCCAACAAATTAGTCAATCTGGAAGAAATGGATGCATTCCTACAGACTTATCTTTCCTAACTTTATCCTAAGACTTTATCTTTCCTAACTGAAAGATAAAGTCTTTCCTAACTGAAAGATAAAGTAGAAGAAAACCTGAACAAATCCATAACCAGCAAGGAAATTGAAGCAGTACAAAATTTTCCCAATAAACAAGAGCCCAGGGCCAGATGGCTTCCCAGGGGAATTCTACCAAACATTTAAATATTGTTTTAAAAGATCTTGTTTATTTATTTGACAGAGTGAGAGAACAAAAGCAGGGGCAGCAGTAGAAGGAGAGGGAGAAGCAGGCCCCCTGCTAAGCAGGAAGTCTGAATCTGGGCTCAATCCCAGGACCCTGGGATCATGACCTGAGCCGAAGGCAGAAGTTCAACCATCTGAGCCACCCAGGCGCCCCTCTACCAAATATTTAAAGAATAATACCTATTTTTCTGAAGCTAAAAACTAGAAATGTAAAGAAAACTCCCAAATTCTTTATATGAGGCCAGTATTACATTGATCCAAAAACCAGAAAATTGCCCACCAAAAAGGAGAATTATAGACCAATATCCCTGATGAATAGGATGGAAAAATTCTCACCAAAATACTAGTCAATAGGATCCAACAGTATATTAGAAAGACTATTCAATCACGACCAAGTGGGATTTATTCCTGGGCTGCAATGATGGTTTAACATCTACAAATCAATCAATGTGATACACTACAGAAATACAAAAAAAAAAAAAAAAAGGACAAGAACCATATGATCCTCTCAATAGATGCCAAAAAAGCATTTGACAAAGTACAACATTCTTTCTTGATTAAAACTCTTGGTAGGCGGTATTATGGAGGGCACATACTGCATGGAGCACTGGGTGTGGTGCATAAACAATGAATTCTGGAACACTGAAAATAAATGAAAAAAAATTTTTTTTAAAAACCTTCATAGTGTAGAGATAAAGGGAACATACCTCAATATCATAAATACTGTATATGAAAAGCCCACAGCGAATATCATTCTCAATGGGCAAAAACTGACAGCTTTTACCCTAAGGTCAGGAACACAGCAGGAATGTCTACTATCACCACTGCTGTTCAACATAATACTAGAAGTCTTAGTTTCAGCAATCAGAAAACAAAAAGAAATAAAAGACATCCAAATCAGCAAAGAAGTCAAACTCTCACTCTTTGCAGATGACATCATACTCCATGTGGAAAACCCAAAAGATTCCATCACAAAATTGCTAGAACCCATACAGGAGTTCAGCAAAGTGTCAGGATATAAAATCAATGCACAGAAATCAGCTGCATTTCTATACACCAACAGTGAGACAGAAGAAAGAAATTAAGGAGTTTATCCCATTTACAATTGCACCCAAAACCATTAAATATCTAGGAATAAATCTAACCAAAGAGGCAAAGATACTTACTCAGAAAACTCTAGAACACTCATGAAAGAAATTGAGGAAGGCACAAAAAAATGGGAAAACGTTCCATGCTCATGGATTGGAAGAACAAATATTGTTAAAATCTCTACACTATTGAGAACAATCTATAAATTCAATGCAATTCCTATCAAAATACTTTTTCCAGAGAGCTGGAACAAATAATCCTAAAATTAGTATGGGACAAGAAAAGATCCCAAATAGCCAAAGGAATGTTGAAAAAGAAAACCAAAACTGGCAGCATCACAATTCCAGACTTCAAACTCTATTACAAAGCTGTAATCAAGGCAGTACGGTACTAGCACAAAAACAGAAACATAGATCAACGTAATAGATACAGAACCCAGAAATGGATTCAACTTTATGGTCAACTAATCTTTGATAAAGCAGGAATGAATATCCAATGGAAAAAAAGACAGTCTCTTCAACAAATGATGTTGGGGAGATTGGACAGCCACATGCAGAAGAATGAAACTGGACCATTTTCTTACACAATACACAAAAATAGACTCAAAATGGATGCAAGATCTAAGTGTGAGACAGGGATCCATCCAAATCCTAGAAGACTACACAGGCGGCAACCTCTGTGTCCTCAGCTGCAGGACCTTCTTGTTAGACATGTCTCCAAAGGCAAGGGAAACAAAGGAAAAATGTACTATTGGGTCTTTATCAAAATAAAAACTTTTGCACAGCAAAGGAAATAGTAAAAAACCCAAAAGACTACAGACAGAATGGGAGAAGATATTTGCAAATGACATATCAGATAAAGGGCTAGCATCCAAAATGTATAAAGAACTTCTCAAACTCAACACCCAAAGAACAAATAATCCAATCAAAAAATGGGCAGAGGACATGAACAGACATTTCTCCAAAGAAGACATCCAGACGGCCAAAGACACATGAAAAAATGCTCCACAACACCCAGCATCAGGGAAATACAAATCAAAAACACAATGAGATATCACTTCACACTAGTCAGAATGGCTAAAATTAACAGGTTAGGAAATGATGGATGTTAGCAAGAATTCAGAAGAAGGGGAACCCTCTTACACTGTTGGTGGGAATGCAAGCTGGTAGCCACTCTGGAAAACAGTAGGGAAGTTCCTCAAAATTTGAAAAGAGCTACTCTATGACCCAGCAATTGCACTGCTGGTATTTATCTCAAAGATACAATTGTAGCAAACTGCAAGGTCACCTGCACCCCAATGTCCACAATAGCCAAACTATGGAAAGAGTCCATCGACAGATGGATAAAGAAGATATGGTATATATATACAATGCAATATTGCTCAGCCATCAAAAAAAAATCTTTCCATTTGTGATGATGTGGATGGAACTAGAAGGTACTAAGTTAAGCGAAGTCAGTCAGAGAAATAATTATTTATGATCTCGCTGATAATGGAACTTATGAAACAAAACAGAAGATCACAGGGGAAGAGAGGAAAAAATAAAACAAGATGAAACCAGAAAGGTAGACAAACCATAGGAGACTCTTTGTGTGTGTGTGTGTGTGTGTATTTTATTTTTATTTTCTTTATAATTTTTAATTTTTTTATTAACATATAATGTATTATTAGCCCCAGGGGTACAGGTCTGTGAATCACCAGGTTTATACACTTCATAGCACTCACCATAGCACATACCTTCCCCAATGTCCATAACCCAACTACCGTCTCTCTACCCCCCCTACCCCTAGCAACACTCAGTTTGTTTTGTGAGATTAAGAGTCTCTTATGGCTTGTCTCCCTCCCAATCCCATCTTGTTTTATTTATTCTTTTGCTACCCCCAAAACCCCCCATGTTGCCTCTCAACTTCCTCATATCAGGGAGAACACATGATAACTGTCTTTCTCTGATTGACTTATTTTACTAAGCACAATACCCTCTAGTTCCATCCATGTAGTTGCAAATGGCAAGATTTCATTTCTTTTGATGGCTGCATAGTATTCCATTGTATATATATATACCACTTCTTCTTTATCCATTCATCTGTTGATGGACATCTAGGTTCTTTCCATAGTTTGGCTATTGTGGACATTGCTGCTACAAACATTTGGGTGCATGTTTCCCTTTGGATCACTACATTTGTATCTTTAGGGTAAATACCCAGTAGTGCAATTGCTGGGTCATAGGGTAGCTCTATTTTCAACTTTTTGAGGAACCTCCATGCTGTTTTCCAGAGTGGTTGCACCAGCTTACATTCCCACCAACAGTGTAGGAGGGCTCCCCACAGGAGACTCTTAATCACAGGAAACAAACTGAGGGTTGGTGGAGGGGAGTGGGGCAGAGGGATGGGGTAACTGGGTGATATACATTAAGGAGGGCATGTGATATAAAGAGCACTGTATATTATATAAGACTAATAAATCACAGGCCTGTATCTCTGAAACCAATAATACATTATATGTTAAATAATTCAATTTAAATTAAAAAATTAAAAAGGGCTAAGGTATTCTCATGGCTTCTACAATTGTATATATATTGATGGTTCTCACATTTCAAACTCTTAGGTTCCATATTTCTCTCCTGAGCATATGGTCTGAGTATCCAATTTCCTAGGCATCTTCATTTGGTTCATGCCTCAGGAAACAAACTCATAAAAGTCTGATAACCTTAACTAAAAATAATAAATTTATGCAAACTCAGCCTCCATAAAACTTAACTTAATGAAAACAAATAGAAATGAAAAATAACACAGAATTTTAAAAATGGAAAAAAGGAATAAAATCATTATTTATAAAATTATTATTATCATATGTTATAGTGGTATAAAAGAAAAGAAGGACTATCTCTTGTCACTGTCTCTCTCTCAAATAAATAAATAAATAAAATCTTTTTTAAAAAATGGAGGGGCACCTGGCTGGGTACCCAGGCAGTTAAGTGTCTGCCTTTGGCTCAAGTCATGATCCTAGAGTCCTGGGATCAAGCGCCACGTTGGGCTCCCTGCTTAGTGGGAGCCTGCTCCTCTGTCTCCTTCCTGCTTGTGCTCTCTCTCACTATCTTTTGTCATTATCTGTCTCTCAAATAAGTAAA
>RCUC01119391.1:0-13774 GCA_003697995.1 Taxidea taxus jeffersonii
TCTGTTTAATCCTTATGTTTTAGTCAACCTTTCTTATTATGCAGATAGGGTGCTGAGGCTCAGCTGGATTTTGACTCTCCGAATGAATTGATGGAGCTCTTTGATCTTAACTGTGTATTGCATCTGTTTCATCTTTCCCCTTAATACATAGTCTTCCAAACTCCCATTCTAGCCAGTTGGCGTTCTTAAAATAAATGGATAATTACACAAATAAAGAAATAAAAATTGCCTTTTAAAACTCAGGTACAAACTTCACTTTTCCTTTACAACTTTTTTTTTTTTTTTTGGTCATCATAAACTTCCTTGAAAAAATCTCCCAAATGATTTGATTGTGTAACTGTAAGGGACCACCAGATTTGAGAGTATTTAACCACATGTGTATGAATGTGCCTGTGCTTTGTAGGATTAGATTTGCATAGAAAGTAAGAATGACTGATCCTTGCAATTTAGTAAATTGTATAGTAGTGCAATATCTTATTAATAGACCATATAAGAGCAAGAGGCATACAATCTACTTAGAAAAATCTACCATGTAACTAAAGGATCCTGCTGGGCATATTTCTTTTCTTGATGAGAGTGAGGGAGCCTGAGTTGCAGAGAAAATCAGTTGGAATTAGAACTAATCCTCATTGAGAAATCTTTCTAAGATGTTAAAATATCATTTCTTTTAAACAAATCTTTGAAATGAGATATCCGTGTTTTCATGTGTGGTGGAAATGGAGGATTGTTGACGGAACAGCATGGGTTATTTGCTTACCCATGCAAAGGTATGATTAACTGAATGAGAAAATATCAAATTTTTATATGAGTAACCTTTGATATTCTAACCTGGTATTTTGGAGACTTGCAGGTATTTTTTTTTTAATTTTTAATTCTCCATGAATCCTCATTTATCTTTAAGTATACCGCTATCATGTAATGATAATGTAACGTCAAGGCTGTCAGAATTTCAGTTGAGAGAAAAAAGCTCATGTTTAATAAGAGCCAGAGGTCCTTGAGAGAATTATGAAAAGGTGTTTCTCTGAGAGGATGAGTATTGTGATACGGCCTGCTAGTCTGTTAAAATCTTTATCCTGACATATATATATATACACTAAATATACTAATAACTATTAATAAATCATCAGAATAAACAACTTCCTTAGAAACATTTAGGGATAAAACATACAGGGAATATGATCTCTGATCATTGTTCTAAAATATTGTTTTAAAAATATTCCGCGAACTCTCTTCCACTGAAAAGCATCTCTTAAGCCTCCGCATGGTACCCAAGTCTGAACTAGGGAGATTTTCTTCACTATTTTTGTACTCCCCATATGGAATCTGAGAATAACTGTGCAGGAGGAAATATGAAAGGTTACCCAATCCTTCTTCACACGGAACTACTCTGAGACCCACTAAAGATAGCAATGCTCCTCTCCAACCAGTTAGTCTGTCTTGCTATCAGTTGAGGTGTTCTTTCTTTTTGTTTGCTTGTTTGTGTTTCAGCTGGCGAGAAAAGATCTAGCCAGTACCCAGGCATTGGCATGTGGCTTCAGTATATTTTATTTAGGTTTCATGACTTCATTGGCTATAGTTTCTTATCTCACACAACTGATGGCTGTCCTCCTTTTATAAAATTGAAACAAAAATGCCTGTACTTGTAGCTGCTTGAACTTCTGAAAGGTACAATTTGGCCTTTCCCACATAAGAAGGATCAACGCAATCCAAAATCTTATTCTGTTTCCATGCTCTTTTTGTGATTTGCCAGTCCTTAGAAAAGTTCCAGTGTATGTTAGAGTAATGTCTCTTTGGTTCACTGATGTGACTCTCAGGTCAAGGCAGCCTACTATATTCAAATGTATTTAAAAGTTGCTAAATTGCTCCCTGCATGTTCCCTTGTATTCATCAATTCTGACCCACAGTCATCTTTCACTTACTTCCTTATTACTTCCTAATGGAAATTGGGTAATTCACTTAAACACCATTATTCTACCTAATCGTGAAGGTGATTTTCTTACATTATCTTCCAGACCAGGGAGGGGAGAAAACATTTGTATTGAATGTGTTGGTAGAAATATGGTTTCTGTTAACTGTCACTGAAATGCCCTTGTGTGGGCTCTCTGGCCAGGATTTTGGTCTATGAATGTCACGATGTTGCCTCAGTTCTTGAACATCCCTTGTATCCATGAACTTCCAGAGAATCAGCCTTAGCTCTCAGAAGTTTTCCAAGGTTGGAAGTTTGAATGACCCATTAGTGGGCTGTGAAACCAATGGAATAGATCACAGCCAGCACTAAAAATTAATAATTTTAATAACAAAATAAAGAGAATGAAACTATCAGAGCACACTGAATGTAGCAAATATTGTCTCATGAACACATTTTTTCAAAAATTTTCTGAGTGTGTGTGTGCTACTTAGCTCTGTTGTAAATATTTTCTTACCATGGGTCTCAGTTTGAAAAAAAAAGCCCAAAAAACAAAAACAAACCTGAGTTAGACCATATACCCCTTGTTAGCTTTTGCCTGGATGCTGGGTTTTAGAATTTAGAGTATTATCCTGACATATTAAAATTCTGTTATTTTTTTCACTAGTTATTGTCAAGCAAATCAAGAGAACTAACTCATAGCAGTAGAAATAATAATGAAAGCTTAGCAAATATTTCCAGAATTGTTAAGAGTTAAGCCATATCAGCTTGCTGATGGTACAATATTCTTACTGATTAAACCATTTAGCTTTAAGTAATTCTTTTAAGAAATGGCTGTAAATGTTTAGTTACACAAGAGAAGCATATAGATCACAGAAAAAAGATTTTGTTAATATCTTATTTTGTTTTGGGGCCAAACAGAATGAATATAAACAATGGCTTCGGTTGTAGTAAGAAAGGAAATCACAGTTATCACTCACTCCTTTAAAATATCTCAGGGTTAGGGGTGCCTGGGTAGCTCAGTCAATTAAGCGTCCAACTCTTGATCTCAGCTTGGGTCTTGATCTTAGGGTCATGAGTTCAAGCCCTGAGCTGAGTTCTATGCTGGGGGTGGAGCATACTTAAAGGAAAAAAAAAATACCTCAAGGTTAAAGTTTTTGCCTTTTCCCTTAAATTTTTTTTTTGTAAATATGACCCTTCCTTTATGAGTGACGTAATTGATTTTCCCTCCTTGCCTTGTACCCAGCAGGAGTCAGCATAGAGAGGAACCTAGTTGTACTTTTATTGCATACCTGTATTTTATTTGAAGACTGAGAAAGGTAAATTCAGAGAGATAAGCATGAAAGAGAGAAGAAAAAAATATTGCTTGGTTGTGCACACAAATATATAGTTTAATAGTCATTGTGTTTATTACGAAGTGTGTCATTCTTACCCTCTGTAAAGTTCAGGGTGTCCATAACCTTGATAACCCAAGGCCAGCAGTGGCAGGATCTCTCCAGAACCTGTCAGAAATGTGGAATGTCAGGCTCCGCCCAGACCTACTGAATCAAAATCTGCATTTTAACAAAATCCCTCCCTGATTACATGATTATAAAACTTTGAGGATTGGCATATAGCATGGATATTACCAATTGTTGTAAGGACTTGTGTTCATTTCATGGATAACACTTACTCTGGAATAGAAAAATTAGCAAGGGGAAAGAACCAGCAGTTTTTCATATCCCAGTGCAGTGATTGTTTAAAATTAGTGGTGATGACAGTGATGCTGCTGCTGCTGAGAAAACACGTTATTAAGAGCTCCCAAGTGCTGGCCATTGTGTCTAGCACATCAACCAACCCCTTTAACCATCATCTTTTCCCTGTGAGTTCAATGCTGTTTTATAGACAGGCAGTAAAGGCCACAGGTTGCATGTACACCTGTTACAAATCCAAGTGTTCTGATGACTAACATCTGTGACTGGTAGTTGCACCTTTTAAAAGTAGAAGAGACTATTCCATATAAGAAGGAAACATGACACATGAAAGGTTCCTATGAAAGTATCAGTTGATATTTGTTTAGATAATATTTATAATTAGCAATGAGTTCTCAAATCTGCATATTTGAAAAGACAAGAACCGTCTTCTTTGAAGCCCATACCAAGCTTTCAGGTTATCCGTGGAGAATTTACAATATACCAGGAGTTGCCCCTTGTGCCCCATTGGGCACCCTTAGCTCTGGGCATTCTGCTGGCAACTAGAGGACCTAGCTTTGAGAGCCAACTGCCTATCTGAAGACAGACATTTGTCCATTTGTAACATGAAGAAGACTCCTAACTTGAAATAATTCTAGAATAATCCAGAATGTATAGTTTGTCTCTCATATGCTGGGTTCGATCCTTTATAAGGAAGACATCTTTTGAGAAAGGAGAGGCTGCTGGAATATCAACAATTTGGCATTTATTGTGAGGAAAATTAACTCATGCAACAAAGGGTCCTGAAATAGCACTGAAATGAGAGTTGAAAGGAAAAGGTCATGTTACAATGCAAACAAACAACACTAAGGGGGGTGCCTGGCTGGCTCAGTCGGTAGTTGCAACTCTTGACCCCGATTATGAGTTCGAGTTGCAAGTTGGATATAGAGGTATAAATAAATCTTTAGGGGTGCTTGGGTGGCTCAGTCAGGTAAGTGTCTGACTTTTGATTTCAGCTCAGGTCATGATTTCAGGGTCATGGGGTCAAGCCTTATGTTGGGCTCCCTGCTGGGTGTGGAGCCTGCTTAAGATTCTGCTTCTGCTTCCTGCTCATGCTAACATACACACAAATACACTCTCTCTCTAAAAAATAAAGAAGCAATAAAACGAAATAAAATCTTAAAAAACAAAAACAACACAATGTGTCTTACAGATAACTGAGTAGACAAGACAAGACAAGCTAGTGAATCATGTCTACTAGAATGGAGGGTGGACGTTGTCTCTTACTTTTTTATAAAGAAACTGAAACAGCCTTCATACTCAAGTAGCGATTATGACTTTTTTAAGGTTGATAAATTAATGTTTTTAAACATTGTGTTATATATAACACAAATTCATACAGTACCAAAGAACATACAGACAGCCCCTAACTTATACCATAGTTTGACTTAATTTTTTTTTTATTTTATTATAGTGCAAAAGTGATACACACTCAGTGAAACCGTACTTTGAATTCTGAATTTTGATCTTTCCCTGGGCTAAAGAAATATGGTAAAATGGTCTCTCCTGATGCTGGGCAGCAGCTCCAAGTCAGCCATGGGGATTAAACAACCCATACATACACTTACAACTCTTAACTGTTCTGTGTCTGTACAGTCATTCCATTTTTCACTTTCTGTATAGTATTCAATAAATTACATGAGATAGTCAACACTTTATTATAAAGTAGGCTTTGTATTAGGTGGTTTTGCCTAACAGTAGGCTAATACAAGTGACCTGAACGTAGTTAAGGTAGACAAGGCTAAACTATGATATTTGGTAGATGAAGTGTATTAGATGCATTTTAAACATGATATTTTAAATTTTCGATGGCTTTATCAAAACATAATTCCATCGTAAATCGAGGAATATCTGTACTGTGAGAAAGTTCCTCCACTCCTGTCCCTCAAGTGCCAAGTTCCTTACTGAAGCAACCCCTGTTAGCAATTTCTTATGTATCTTTCTGAGATTCTCTAAATATACAAACATTATGTACAAACTTTTATTAAACAAAATGATAACATACAATAGGCTGTTCTTTCCCTTAAGATGGATCATAGAAATGATTTCATATCATTACTTCTTCATTCATTTTAGTGGCTGCCTGACATTCCACAGTATATATCATAACCTTCTTTAATCAGTTATGTTTGGTGATTTTTTGGATCATTCGCAGGCTTTTGCTGTTGCAAATAGTGCTGCAATGAAAATGAATATGGACATATATGAATATACGTATCCTCAGGTCTTCACATTCAACGTCCTGATTTGTTTTTACTATGTGATAGTTATATAATGGGGAAGAAATAACCAATTAGCATAATAGGCAGAATAATAACTATACTTGCAAACATTATTTACTATATGGTAAGTACTTTGTAGTAGTCATTTAACTCTTATAATGCTATGAAGATGTTATTATTACTATTACTGTTTTCATTGTTGTTGTTCATCATTGAAGTGAGAAAACCAGGATCTAAATTCACCCAAGAAGTTTAATTATGGGCCTTGCTCCCACTGCTGAGCTGTGTTGCTTCCCAGGGATTCCACTACTCCTTCAGCAATGACAGAGTATTTATTGAATACCTACTTTATGCTGAGCAACTGACATGTATAATTTAATCTTTACAATAGTATTACAAGGTGGTGGGTTTTTTTTTTTTTTTTTAACAGAGTCTTAATGAGTTTTGATAACTTGCCCAAAGTCCCGGAGCTGGTAAGTGAGGAGCCGGGCATGGGATGGAACAGGCCATCTGACTCCTGAGACCATGGAACAACAGAGAAGGGAAATGAGGTGTTTGATTCTACAGCCAGTAGGCCAGAAGGCAGGAAGGAAATAAGTATATGTATGAGATTTAATTGAACAGATTCAAGTGACCAGAGGGACTAGGAAGGACTGTTGCAGTGGCCAGCAGAAGCTGGTTCGTGGTACCCAGATAAACACCTATGTAGGATTTAGTTGTCTGTGTGGATTCCCAATGGATATTGGTCTAAGCTTCTCCATGGACAGTGTGTTTCCAAGTCCAGATTAACGTGTTCTCACCGACTCTTTCCCTCTGAGCAAAAGTCCACATCTGTGCATCGCATCTATATAATAAACAACCCATTGTGAGGAGGGGCACTGGCAGGCCCTAGAGAGAGAGCAGCCTAGGTGATTCTGCTCTGCATTGGAATGTGTGCCCCAGGGAGCAGAAATCAGCAGGCACCATGTTAGAAAAGGAAAGAAGAGCCCTGAGATTCCTTGAGGTGTTGTCCATTCCTCCAGGTCAGATTCTCCTATTCCCACTTCAGTTTTTGCAGTACTCCTATTTCTTTATTGGGGCCTATGGCAGAACTGGGGCCTGCTTCTTAAGACCTGTAGGTATTATAAAAAGTCACATTTATCTATTCATTATTATTATTATTGCCATTAGTTTTTTATTGATGAATATTTGACATGAAATGTTATATTCATTTGTGTGGTGACGGATGGTGACTGCACCCATGGTGAGAACTGAGTAACATATAGAATTATCGAGTCTTTATGTTGTACACCTGAAATTATTCATGTCATTATTATTTTATAAATCCATTTTATCACCTGGGCTCTATTTCTGTGTCTGGTGAGTTTTCCTTGTTTCAGATTGCGCCGTTTAATTGAGTGACTCTTTGGGGATTTTCGTAGAAAAAAATGTGTCTGGATTCTTTATATGGGGGTTATAGGAAAGATAAGAATGAATATATGTAATGAGTATTTACTGCAGCTCAGGAGAGATGCAAAAGGTTTTGTATGCACTATCTGATTTAATACCAGAGCTCCACCAGGAGGGTATTATTCTTGTTGTTCCATTTTACAGATGGGGGCTTCTATTCAGACTTTTTTGAGATGAGTGAGCAATTGTAATGATGTCAAAGCAAGCTCCTGGGCAAGAAGAAAACACTTTCTCATCCCGCAGAAAGTACTTCCTCCTCGGACATTTCTTCTTCCGATCTTTGTCCAGATGCACTCAGTAATCAGTATATGTACAGTCCTGTACTCTGCTGTTTTCGTTCACTGTAGTCATAAAAAGTTGATTTTCTCAATCATCCCATTATCACGTAATGACTGCCTATACCTAATTGCCATAGTTTAGTAATTTCCCTCTTTGGGAATATTAGATTGTTTTCATTTTCTCTTATAGACATTACTGCGATGAAAAACTCAGTGTAAGTAGTAATGTTTTATCCTCTGAATTTCTTAGGAAAAAATCTTTCAGTCAAAGAATAAAAAAGCTTTTGACTCGTGAACTTTCTGAGTTAGAACTATTTTCATGCGCGCAAATAGTGAGCAAGACTGAAACACTCATTTTGGAATCTTAAGAAAAATTGTATCTCACACTCTTTGTAGGTCTGAATTGGGGTTTTGGGGGTATTTTTAAAGATAGAATTTTTGAATGAATATGTGGGGATCATTGATCTATAGTAACAGACACCAGTCCCAGGGAAGGATTTTTTGGCATTACTTAAATTCTAAGATGGCTAAATTGGGCTTTGGGGAGGATGGTGTGTGCAACAAAAATGTTCATTCTGCATCAACATGCATTTCTTGAGAAACTGCCGTGTGCCAGGCCCCATGGTGGTCATCAAGCCTGTGGCAGTGAAGGTTGATAACCTGCTCATTTCCTAACAGAACATCACTAAAGGTCATGTCTAAGAGTTTTTGTTGTTTTGTTTTGTTTGTCCTTGAGACTGTGCTGCAGCACACCCTCGGCCTCTAATATTTCTGAATCCTTTGTTCTTTTTGCTTTCATGGACTCTGACGTATTTCTTAAATGCAGCCCCAGACATAAAGGACGAAGAATATTTTACTCTCAGAAAGACATATGCATAGATATAATTTCTGAGAATTCCTGAAACCATATTTTTCTCCTCCCATCTCTGTTCTGGTAGGATTTAAGAAACCCTTTTACCTTCCTAGAATGAAAGTATCTCGCTCTGTAGTTTTGGGGATCCCTACATCATCTTACCCCTGTCATATATAGCTCAGACTGCATCTAAATACATTTATCTTTTCAGCACTTCATGCTAAATAAACCAAACGCAGGGACTTTGGACCTTCCATTACAGGAATATCTTCACGTGGAAATAAAATGCAAATTTAGGGTACATACCATGATTTGTTAATACAGTGCACTCTACCTGCAATTTTCACAGGTAGAGAACCATTTTGGTCCCTTTAGGGAGCCAAATATATAGAATTCCTATTTAAAATGTAATTCAAAATTGCATTGTAACTTTTCACCAAATTCTTCCATCCCGGAAAAACCTACTGATTTGTTGATAAATATGATTTTATTATCATATTGTATATTACTCTTTTTAAAAGTCTGCAGTGTAAATGTTTTTAATTCACTGATGTTGAAACACTTCAATGGGGAAAAATAATCGTTTAGTAAGTATTATATTGGCTTAATGGGTTACCATGCAGATCAAACTCTTTATTGGTCAACTGAATGTTTCACTTTAAAAAATATTGTTATGTCATTTTACAGGAATGTTATTATGTGTGTTACCAATATACATTTCAATTTCAGTAAGTTCATTAATGTATGTGTGTGTGTATCTACTAATTGATTGATCAATCCCACTTCTATATAATTTGAGTTCACTGAATTTATTTTTAAAGGGAAAATTTATATTAGGATGTAGAGATGTCTGTCTCTTTATCTAAAGTTGTGTAAGTTATTCTTAGCTGCGATACCCAAATTAGTGCCTCATATAATTCTCTATAAGTATGATTTGAACTTATTTGTGAGGGTGAGTTCCAGGAATGGGAATTTATAGAGTTCTCTTGCTGATGAAAAGGGGATAGATGGAGACAACTTCATAATGTCAGAATACCATTTCCATGGGTTGACCTAAGACTACTTAGCCATGAAGCTGTCTCCGCTGGGTAACAATCTGTTCATAGACATGACCAAGATAACGCAGATGTGGAAAAGAAAATACAAAAACATCTGAAAAAGGAGCTCTGATAGATTTTTTTTTTAATTCTCCTTAAGTTTCTAATATCCCATATCCTCAACACTGGGATTGAAGTACTCTCTGTTGCAACCTTATACATAGCCTCCTGTTTGAACTCAAAACCCCAGGAACTACATGTCTGAGATCTGAATGTATTCTGGGTCCCAAATCAATCTTGTCACTCTTCAGAAAGCAATGCAAGATAATAAGTAGTATTCACCTGATTGCTTTCCTGCTCTGAGACAGCTGGTGACGTGTGTCTTCCTGATAACCAGGAGTTTCAGATCTAAGGCAGGGATAAAGGGAAGCTGGGAGCTCGCAGAATCTAAATTTGACAGTCGATGGCTGAGGAGAGGGTCAGAAGGGATAGAATCTGTGACATGTATGAGAAAGGAACAAAATTTATCTGCTCTGGTTGCAATGATTAGATGTCTCTTTGTCTGGCTTTCTTACAGCGGTTGACTGATTGTACCCGCCAGCTGGCTAATATCATAATTAACAAAGTTGCTACTATACCTGCAAAGTTTAATCGAAAAATTTGCCAGTGATATGATGGCATTGTCACAAAGATCACACAGGACACGGAGTTGTCTTTTGCTCAAGGTGGAATGGCAAAGCCTTATAGGCAAGATGAGAAATCGTGAACTTGTTCAGCCAAAGGTACGTTTGTTTGTTTGTTTGTTTGTTTGTTTTTTCATAATTTCACACCTGGGCTTTCTTATTCAGATTTTTTTGCTTGATGGCTTGTGGATTCTTTTTTGTTTTGTGACTAAAATGATTTGTAAAAAGATCCATATGCATCTTGAGCATTTACAGCATATTCTCTGAAAGCTTTGGGGTTTTTTCCAAATCTGGGAATTCAGAACTATAATGAAATGGCTTTTGATACAGAGAATAGAGTATAAAGCAATGTTTTGCCTGTCGTTGTGTCTCATCTTTATCGGTTTTCAGATTAACTGTTTGTTAACAAGTATCAATTGAACATTTTATATCGTGTAGCCTTGGATTCATTTTGCTCAAAAATAAGGGCCATTGCTCTGCTGTTTTCTATTGTGTCAACCTCGTTATGGGGGTATAAAAAGCAAGCATAGTTATAGAAGATGTAGAGGTCCTATTTCGGTTTTAAGAAATGCTCAAAGCAGGGGGAAGGAAGGCTGGGGTCTTGACTTTTGTCAAAGTAATTGGGGCTTTTTACAACATTTAGAAAGACCAGCATATCTTAAAATTGTGCTATTCCTCAATGCCAGTCTGGCCATTGACTGTCATACCTGTATTTTCTTTTTTACTGGGATTTGCTTTGCTTGATTGAATATTCAGGCTCTGGGGAGTTTCTCAAATTATAGCCATCACATATTGCTAATTAATGAACTTGAATATTAATGAGGGGGGAGTGTGTGCCTCTGTGCGTATGCCTGTGTGCTTCCTCAGAGTACAAAGAGAGAGGAAGGTTTCTCAAAAATGATGCAGAAGGTGAAGTTTGGGGTGTTTATGCTGCGTCACATCACCGCTAGAATACCAAAGCAATCAATCTGCAGTATAATTGGGACTTACCCTGAGGTTCTTTGCTTCCCTCTGTGGTCATCTAGACCAGTATATCATGGCAAATATAAAGCAAAATTCTGTGTTTGTGTTTTTGTTTGTTTGTTTTACCAATGCCATTTGTTATGTGTGTTAATAACAGTTTTTTAAACATAATGAAATAACATTTTGGAAACAAATGAGTGCATAGCAATGATAAGCCCATTTAAACTTTCTCACGGCTTTATTCCTAGTCATGGGAGACTAGATACTCTGAATATATTTATTTGAAAATAGGAAAATCAAGTTTCATATTCTCAAAATTTTAAAAATGAGCCACTTAAGGGATTGTGAATTTTAAACTCTTTAAGTGTCCAAATAATAGAAAAAAACTGTTGAAATTTTGGCTAAAATTTGACTCAACACATTTCCAATCTTCACTAAAATTTAATGATGTTGATAAGAAATGCTGAAAGTGGAGGTTTAAGATATCATTTTATTATATTCTGGATGTCATTTTCGGAAGAGAGTGTTATTCTCATGAGAGAGAATCTCTTTTTTTTTTTTGACTTTGCATTTCTCGCCTCCTAGTATCTGGTACATAATAGACACTCAATATATATTTATCGAGTGAACAAATTAATGAATTTAAGTCTTTCTGCTGCTGTTCAAATATGGTTAACACTTGCTTCCTCCAATCAATAACTTTTGAACGCAGTAAACATTATGGATAGAAACAAGGAGATGAATGGCATAATCACAGACAATAGGGGGGATTAAGTTCCTAAAATGATATAATATTGTTTTAACCTAAACCTCCATAACATTTTGTGTCACTGAGATTTCCTATTGTAAGAACTCAGTTGGAGTAGTGAAGGTCTATTAGGATTAGAAAAAACCAGGAAAGTGGTTCACAGCTGATGCACCCGTTCTTTTAAACAGGATTATCTCCTGAGATGTGTAGAAATGAACTCTTGTCAGAGTTTCAAAGGAATTAATATTTTTGGTAAAATGTGCTAATGTAAAGAGTTATAAGATTAGTGATGCATAATGAAAGCACTGCGTTCTTTCGCATGGAAATAAGAATATAATAAATGTCCTGCAGGTGATTGGGGCTGTAGCAATTTTATTGAAGATTAAAGTTTGATTGACCTTTGTTAGGGTGATTAACCCTTCTGAAATTAAAAGCTAGAGCTGAATTATTCTGGCCAATTTAAATGCAAACATTGAGCAAGTCGTATGTCATTCAACTAATAATAATTTTTAAAAACCCTCCTATTTTAATTTTCATTTTTGCACATCTGAATGGGATGCTGCTTTGGAAGGATCATAGCTCTGGCGAGAGCATCCCAGTGGCAGGGGATATGGAATAATGTATAGATAATTGGGAGCACGTGGGAAGCATCCCAGGCATCGCTTCTCCTATCCAAACATCAAAACTACCACCTCAAAAAAATCCGGGAGCCTGAAGGCAATCTCCACACACTGAAAAATGTGTGCTCTCAATAGGAAAACCAATCTAGAAATGTCCTGAAGAGGTTAGGAATAAATAACAGGGACACCTCTATTCTAATCCACTGCTAGCCACCTAAACTGGATGTTATATCTGTGTTAAATCTGTATGACGTCTCCTGAAAATGGAGGCTTTGTGGTACGGTTGCTTATGAAGCTGTTTGTTGCAAACATTGATTTTTTTCTAATGTTTAGAATTTCGTTGCCTGTGATCTCTGAGAGTCTATAAATATATTCAGTATCTTACATTAGGTCCAAAATGTTATACAGAAGGAGCAAACTCTCGTTGTTCACAAAGTCACGTAATGGTTGGGTTTTATTTTTCTTCGTTAAATTTTTCAGAAAATTTGTGAAAAGTTACATATTCACGTCACTGCAAAAGCTGTTGCCATTTTTCATATCACATTATATTTTTTTATTCCCAAGTCAGTGAGTTGTTTAAGTCCCACCACATGGTGAACAACGTCTTCCTTTTATGTGTCTGTGAACTATTAAAATGATAATACAGGTTCTCTTCATTCTATACGTAATTTACTTCTCTCTCTTTACATCAAAGCATTCACTCTGAACATGTCAAGGGACGAAAGTCCCAAGTATTACAGTGTAAGAATTAAGAATCCTGAGGTGCCTTGGTTTATTTTTGCGCAAGATTTTCATGTACCCTTTTTAGCATTTTTTCCTGAAAGATAGGCTTCTACTCTACTCCAGGTCTATGCAGAAAGTCAAAGATGAAAATCCTGTGATAGAGTGAGAGGGAATTCAGTTGGCAAAGTGACTTTGGCATCCTCCAAAGAGCGGGATGATACCTTGCAGCACAGATTAATAATCTGTTTGGCTAAGATCTGTTTGCTGTAAAGATAATTTCCTAATTCTTAATCGTGGGTCTGGTATTCAACCATAAACTGTAAACAAATATGTTGTTCTGTACCTTGCCTGATAAAGTGTAGTTTATCAGCTTTAGCTTGGATACATTAAATTGTCCAACTTTTTAAAAACCCAGTTGTTCTGTGATAATACTTGTTTTCTTATTAGAGACACTTCTCGCTAAAACAAACACACATTACTCTAAACTCAGTCTCTAAAATAAGCTATTCATTCTTCAGCTATAATTCAATAATCCCCTCTAATTTGATTATTCTTATTTTAC